>RDPX01000037.1:2875387-3016473 GCA_003991215.1 Morbakka virulenta
TCCGAGACCAACAAGCAGGCTATCGTGAGAATAGATCTTGTGTGGACCAGATCGCTAGTCTACGTATCATAGTAGAACAGTCACTAGAATGGAATTCACCTCTGTACATAAACTTCGTAGACTACGAGAAGGTGTTCGACAGTGTGGACAAAGAGACACTCTGGACGTTGCTAAGACACTACGGAGTTCCAGAGAAAATCATTTCACTGATCCGATGCATCTACGAAGACATGAGTTGCAGGATCGTACATGCTGGAAAGCTATCAGCCAGCTTCGAGGTGAAGAGTCAGGCAAGGTTGCATGCCGTCGCCATTCCTCTTCCTGCCTCCTCGACTGGAAAATGAAGACCACAACAACAGGAAGGAAAAACGGGATATAGTGGACACCCTGGACCCAGTTAGAAGACCTTGACTTTGCTGACAATCTGGCGGTCCTGTCACACAACCGAAAACAAATGTAGGACAAGACCACCTGCCTTGAGACCATATCAGCTAAGATAGGGCTCAATATCAACAAGAACAAAACTGAATTAATAAAGATCAACACCGACAACAACACCCCAGTCACAATAGCAGGAGAGCCCATACCGGAGGTGGAGTCCTTTGTATACTTAGGAAGCATAGTGGACCAACATGGAGGCACAGACCGGGATGTCACTGCCAGAGTCGGCAAGGGCAAGGAAGGCCTTCATCATGCTGAAAAACATATGGTCTTTAAAAGAAATTAGCACGAAAACCAAGATCCGCATCTTCAATTCGAACGTGAAGTCGGTCTACTATATGGCTGCGAGACATGACGCACAACAATGGCAATTCTGCAAAAGATACAGACATTTCTCAACACATGTCTGAGAAGAATATACAAAATAAGCTGGACGGATAAAATCAAGAATGAAGACTTATGGGAAAGAGCAGGACAAGAAACAGCAGTCAGGCAAATCCTTGAAAGAAAGTGGGGCTGGATAGGGCACACCTTGAGAAAACCATCATCCAGCATCACACGACAGATCTTAACCTAGAACCCACAGGGAAAAAGGAAGAGAGTGCGACCGCATAACAGCTGGAGGCGAGATACCAAGGCAGAACTGAGACGGCAGGGAACAAACTGGACTGAAGTAGCAAGAGAAGCCCAAAACAGAGTGCGGTGGCGAACTTTCGTCGATGGGCTATGCTCATCCGTGGGCTATTGGCTTAAGTAAGTAAGTACGTCATTCCTCATTCGATTATTGGTGTACCGCGTGTCTGTTTTCTTTTAGCTCATTAATTAAAAAATATAAACAAAATCTATAAATACCTGGAAACAAATAGAGGAACGGTTTACCATAGAGTAATATAAAGATTAAGTTTCGGTGACGCAAAATTTTAAATACAAAATAATTAGTGGAGAAAAAAGAAGAATAATCCCTCAATAAAAAGTAAATGACTATGCTGAAGAAGAAATTATGTCAAAAAAAACCGTATGAAAGTCTAAACAAATACATTGTTATTGCACACAAAATCTAAGTTAAAACACCAACATAGGCAATAGTTAAAATGGTTCTTTCGTTTACATTTACAATAAAGCATTCACTTGAACAGTTAGCAACAAATCAAAGTCGTCAACTTGAAGACAAGGAGGAAAAGATGAGGTGGGAATGTAAAGAAACAAACTGGTTGTTCTTACTTGTTCGAGAAAACTTTTTGGTGTAGTGTAATTGTATCTTCGTTCATTTATCAAAAACAAGTGGCTTGTCTCGTTAACACTTGTGTGAACATAAGCCATAAACTCTGCAACGGACTGTTTAGTCTCCATCTAACAAAAAACACACAAAAGGAATAAACAGTAAATTAACTACGGTGAGGGGTACGTGGATAAAATATATGCTGTGAAAAATCCATGTCCTTTATTAGGCAATAGACCCAACGCATGAATTACACTGCAGTGGAATATAGTGTAGGCCGTGTGGGGCCAAGGTAACACTGGGGTATCCGCTAACGCTCACGTTGCTAAGCCTTGTACTTCGTTGATTTTGACTGACTTGCAAAGTTTGCAGAATTTCATTACATACACTGAAACCGGATGGAAGTGTATTATGTACCTCCATATGTAAAGAGCTTGCCTCTAATACGTCTTTATTCTACACATAGCCGATTCTGGTAAGTGCTCATGAATTTCGATACAGTACTGGGTGAATAGGGTGCACAGTGACCATCTTAAGAACCACTAGACCAGACCGGATCAACTCATTAATTAAAAGTTGGCTTACGATTGAATAATCGATAACTGGCTTAATCAGTACCTAAATGCGTTGATGTGCAAGTGCAGTGAAGTGATATAAAGTTGAACAGGAGTTATCTGTGATTTTTATTAGCCTTTGACAGCGAAAAATCCGCCTAACCATTGGAGAGGATTCAAGGGAATATAGCGCTTTTTCCTTGAACGTTATGACAGAAATGTTTTTAGTTTCCTGGCTTCTGTCTTAATGCTGACGGGAATCAGATGCTCCCAAAACAGTCTAAGTAGCTTTTCTATTCATGGTGTTATTTACAAGTACTTATATCCAAAGTTTGGATCTGCATGGGGCGTGGTACGAACTAATTGAACCAGGTCATGTATGAGGATCGTGATGATTGTTACTAAAGCTTAATGGAAAAATCAGATTAATATGGATGCAAGATAATTTTACAAGATGCTAAGAATATAGCGCATGGATCGGACAGACCAGAAAGTTTAAGTAAATTAAGGGCCAAAGTTCAGTTACTTAATTTAAGGGAAACCGAACGACAAATGCACATATCAGAAAAAAGAAGAAAGCCCATATTCAATTCAAAAGTAATTTCCCTCGTTTAGTACACCTGGAAAATTGTTTTTTTATTGTATCCGACATTATGTATCTTTTTAATCTATTCCCAGTGTTTAGATTACCCACGTGGAAATCTAAACAAATGAATAGATTAGAGTTTGTATAACTTAACAACATAGTAAAGCCTGTTGATCGTGAAAAGGGTCTTTAAATACAAAAATGTATTTTTGTGAATGAACTTTAGAAAATTATACTTCTTTGTTAAACTGGCATTCTTCTTTCGAGTTTTTCCATTGGAGGAGACTTCTTTAGTAATGAGGTTACCTTAAAATTTGAAATAAAAGTGGATACTTTATTTATTTACCAATCTAATGCTCATTAATGCAAAATTCCTTAACCATTTACCAGGTGGTATAGGAAAGTAAACAACAAAATATACGAAATAAAATAAACATCTCCGACTCTGCGATTAGAGCAACTACACACCAACTGAGAGCTTTAAACTTCAATTCTCAGACCAGATAGAACTTTAAAGCTCTTTAAATTTCACTGGCTGATGTCAAGAAAACCAATCGGCACAGTGAGGACACAGCCGTGAAAGCAACGCATAAATAAACCCCCCAAGCAAACAAATAACAAAACAAAAACAAACAAACAAATTATTCTTCAAAAGAAACAAATTTTCTGTGACAAGATGCGGTAATAAAATGGTGAACCCAATGAAAAATTGCAAAAAGCATTTAGATAAACTGGCTGAGCTTCCTATTGTTTACAAAACATTTGACATGTAAGGCGCATTTAAATGTTATTGCACTTACAGGAACCTGCTCGGTTTCTTCTAAGAATCTTCTACTGACTGACACCAGTGCTTCCTCTGGCCATTCATGAAACCAATCAATAGCAGTACAATTTGTCAGTGCCGGAAACTTTCTGCTCCTTACCCTTAGAGTACTACCGACCGGTGAAAAACACAGAACAACCTTAAAAGAAAACCATATCGAATAATTAAAAAATATTTTTTCTTTAAACATCTTACTTGAATAAAGAATCCCTTATATATGTTTTACTTTTCACCTGAACGATCAGTTGGTAAAGGTTTTTAAGTAGTAGAGGGAGACAAACTCTGAATTGAACAAATAGAAATATCAAACTTTTCAACATTAATTGAATAGAAAGCGTCCTTTTTATCTCCGTTATGAGCAACAAGCTATATAAAAACCTTCATCAAATTAGTCAAGACAACAGCTTGCTCTTCTACTCTACTGTTAATTCAGCTACTACTGATTTGCAAAATAATAACTGCTTACGGTTAATTCAAGAAAATACGTCCAGTGTACCCAAGAAAGTAAGTGATTCCAGTAATACCTTCATGCTGTACTAAGAAAATGCTTGACAGTGTCGCGCTGTTGAAGCTCATTATAAAGCCTGCACTTTACTTGGGCTGCCACTCAAGTTACACGGCACACAATTCTGATAAAGGAGAACAGCCTATTTCATGTTTCTATCGTAAAATAACTGCATCGAAATCAACAAAAGTTTTGATGCCTCATGTCCTATCATCCACATATCACACCGACTAAATGTGATAGGTGGATGAAATCATATTAATGCATAACAAGAAAAGCATTGATTTAACTGTGTGTAAAAAACAACTTGTTCTTTTTTCTTTTATTTTCTTCTTCTTTTTCTCCTTCTCCTTTTTAAGTTGCCATTGCTCCATTAGAACCATCTGGTAACCAGTTTAAACATTGGTTCCATGCCGTTAGATTTAGTACTACGTTGTACAAAGTTCGTCGTTTAAAATACATTAAATGTCTTAAAAAAAAGTCCTTTGCCCTCGTCTGTGTTTCCTATCATATATTCAATTATTTAAGCAGAGAACTTCAACTCTTTCTAATAAAAATGAAAACAAACAACGTGTTATCTGTTGCCAGTCATAAGGGTCATTTCTTCAGTATAAAGTCAACATGTGGTTCTCAAATAAACCAAGTCAGAATGGTAAAATACAATTCATATGTCATCAAAGTAATGAAAATAAGAACTTAGGAATAGCAACAATCCAGTGAATGAGGTATTATGCCGTAGAATAATTCCCAAGACAGCCAAAAGTCTACATTTGTTGCAAATTTTAAGGAAATAAACAACTGTTCAAATTTCAAAGTTAAAACTAAATCTAAAACCAGTAAAAAACAAATCTAAAACCAACATGTTTCTTTCTGTGTGTAGTTGCTATTGATACATTTATTGTTAACTATTTGAAAGTCTCCAAAATTAAAATAGATATTTACTACTACTAACAATAATAACTAAGGAAAACGATGACATCTTAACAAAGACGCACCTTCAACTGCCTACGAACTCTCTCAATATAAAACCGCCAACAGTTTTCTCTTGTGTCTTGTAAACCAGCACCTTTAACTTCATTTCGTAAGGCTGATATTACATTTTCCACCTCGTCGTCAGGAAGAAGACCTGGGATTTCTCCAGATGCCAATAAATCGTTGATTAGCACTAAAAATTCTTCTTCTGATACCTGAGCGTCTGTCAGTAAGAAAACTGTGCCAATATTTTTAACACCTGCTTTTAAGCACAGAGCTGCTAAGTCCGCCTAGAGATTGGAACATTACGAAAGAAACATAGATAATACGATACATAAAAAAGTAAAGACAGTCCAAATCTAGCACAACTTTAATACTGGAAGTTAAAATTATTTTTAGCCAACTGGGGTGAAAATTGTCGATTTTAAACATAAAGTTTCAAAGACTCAACAGATAAAGTATTTCTCAGATGGTATGATAATCTCCTCTGATCGGAAGTCTTTATTATGGCATCCTCTGCTTTAAAAAGTAATGAAAAAGGAACCGGTGATAAAATATAACTCCTGTTCTTAAACCAATACAAGGGCAGGTGTTGGAGTAAAAACCAGAGATGATATAAATGAATGTGATAACTTAACAAAGATTTGGAATTCAAATTACAATAAGGTTTGCAGCCAAGGGTAGAAATCGTTTTTGGATGTCACTCCACATCAAGTACCGGAAAGCAAGCAACAAAAGGAGGGAAAGGTATCTTATTCCGAAGGAGGTTGTATTCAATCTTTCAAAATCTAATCGAAAGAAAAAACATGGCAAAGTATGAATTTATTCCAAGTTACCTTAAGGTCTGGAATACCGTAGCCTTTGCGAAGTGTTATCTGGAATACCTCCAACGAACTAATGTAAGCAGCAAGTCGTGCCAAACTTTGCTTTCCACTGCCACCAACACCAACAAGGAGTGCATTTCCTCTTGGGGATTCCAGTATTCTATTAATTCGGCACCTGATTTCAAAAGACAAATGTCAGTGGGGTAAGATAAATGTTTTGGGCTTATTGTTCTAGGACTTCTTAAATACTAAAATATATTGCTAATAACCAGATGACAAATATTTTCCATTGGTTATATTTTTTGATAAATCTGTTTTGCAAACTCTATTGATTTTTGGCTTCATTGTTCCTTAATTTTCTTATAAAAGAACAGAAGAGGCATTTCAAATCTTTTACAAACAATTTACCTTCAAACGAAATTGCTTACCGTTATCGATGATTTCATATATAAATATATAATATATATATAATTTATTACATATTATATGTACAATTTATTATACATTATATATATATAATTTATTGTACATTAAATATATAGCATAGTTATTAAGAATTCGTTTTTAAAATTATATTCTTCAAACAAATATAGTAATAATTAATTAAATTTATTGGCATTTGTTCTCAAATATCATCCTTATCTCCTTACGACTCAGGAACATCCCCAACACACAGAGGCACATAGACAGAGACAGACAGACACACCCCGGGCGAATTCATTAAAACCCTTTCACATCGAATCTCCCTCAAAGTAAAACTGCTAATGTGACAATTATAAGACATATAAACATAAATGTCCAAGAATTCGTTTATGCTACTACATTTTCCGAGTAAGAACAGCTACCAAGGTTTCTTACCTTTTTTCAGGAATATGAACCTAATATAATTGTAGTTTATTTGAAATAATTACGTTAGTACTTGTTAGGTACATTTATTGGCTCGTATACCTAATCTCGACAAGAAACATGAAGATGATGGGTAAAAGGGTATGTCATTATTTTAAGAACTATGATTCAAAAACAAGCAGAAAATTGTCGACATAAAGAAAATGTGCGGCTCACAAATACAAAAGTGAAAAAAGAAAAAAGCTACCAACACACATAAAACTTACACATGCGCCATAGCATCCTCGAACAGAACCAAATTCATTGCAGCATTCATTTCATTGTATCCATCTAAAGCTTCCGAAAGCAATTTGCTTAAGTCATCCCAACATGGGACTGACATATACTTTGGTTCCCCAATGCCACTTGCAAAATGGCAGAATATCAATGGCTTAGCATTAAGAGCTTCTTCTTCAATTTCCTGCAACACACAAATTTGTTTTCAAAACTTTAAAAAATACTGCAGTTTCGCATAACAAAAAAGCCCAATAACCAAAATTCATTAGACAAAGTTGTGTAGCGTCATGATATGAGATCAAATTGATTGGTATGCCATTATGAATATTTACACGGAGTGAACATGACAAGGGTTTTACATCAACTATCTGAAGTTTAAATAGTCTTTGTATTAAAGGCAACAAGCACAATTATAATGGGCTAAAAACGATACCGTTTTCTTGTCATACGAATGTTCACTCATTAAAAATCTAAAATTGTCAACCTCTCAACAGTTTCATACAGTTGATGGAAATTATTAGCAATATTTAGTGGGTGGGTATCGAGCAACGGGCAGTAGAAGATTATATGGCCAATAGCTTAAACAGTTTCAAACACAATAATTTGAAGCTATTGTTCTAATTTTTAAAAAGAATATATCCGTTGTTCCAAAGTCTTAGTGTGTGACGTTTCTCTATTATTTTTCAAGCGACTGAGTGTCTTACATTTTCTGGCTACTGGAGTCCAACAGGTTACATATCATGGTTATTTACAACTCCTCGAATATCTTTACATTTACGAACAAAAGAACTCTACCCTAACAAATAAACATCAACCACCATACCTCGAAATATTTCCTGTTGTACTCTATTTTTAACTTATCAAAAAGGTCTTGATCTTTATCGTCAATTAGTTTGTCCCTGTAAACTCTGTTACATTCATGATTCCATAGTCGGACGAAGTCTATTGGTGCTTTCAAACATTCAGGAGTAGAAAAAAGTAATCCCTGGGAAAAGGAAGCATAAACGTATAAGATAAGTCTTATAATATATATATATATATATATATATAATATATTATATATTTAATACATTGTATATTTAATATATATAATATAAATCTTATAATATAATATTTCATATAACTCTCTATATATGTCTTTCTAAGCGCTCCAGTTTCAAAATAAATAATATGAGTAATAGTATTTTGCTTGAGCTTATATATTACGATGAATATTTTAACGATTGTAATCGAAATACTTTTTAAAAGGGTGAGGCAGTATCACAAAACATAATTCCTTGTATTATCTTGTTCAGCTTAATTATATACTTGGACTTAAATTTCACCTACATAATAATTTAACTACATAAACCGATTCAATTTTAAATGTATATTATGCAAAGTATGATTTTTTTTATTAGTAGCACCGTCATCGTTATTATCATCATAATGTTTAAAACAAAATGTTTCACTGTTGTCCATAATCCTTTTCTTTCTCGTTCAGTAACCTCTTGGTTTTCGCTTTCCGAAGAAAGGCACAGGATTATGGGTAATCAAGTCTAGAAATTATATTTTACAACCGCTGTTATTATTTAATCATAGTTATGTATTCCCACAAACATCAGTTTTCTGATTATTATTTAATATTAATATAATGACATTATTTCGCCACAGATATAGGCCTTTTATTCTCTACCAGCTTATCTTGCCGACAGATACTAAGTTACCAATGACCAAAAGGATGTCCTTCTCCTATGTCCTTATAAAGGCAAAAACTTTCTGAGGTTATGCACTGCACTCAGCAACTATGTCTCTTGGAACACCTCAACAAAACGTAACGAACTAAAATAAACGACGTTGTTTTATGTATGTATGTATTTTTTCATATTATATTTATATGATGCACAGCCTACGTATGATGATGGTTGTGGTGGTGGTGGTGACTGTTTGACAGCAGTCATGGGCCGTCTATTATGGGAATTAGCCTTTAGTTTAGCCATAGCGTGGTACTTCGTTCTTGATCATTAACAAGTAACCTAATAAATAAAAAAAATGATCAAACTTAGTCATACAATAATTTCCTTTATTTTGGCGATTAACATTGTCGAGGTATTTAAAAAATCATAAAAGACAATTTTACTTTGGATATCCTGAATCTTTCAACTGGCACTGTCTATGATTGCACAATACAAATCAGTAAAAATTCATCTCGATCCCTTTTTGTTAACTAATGGCCTAATTCTACTAAAAATATAACCGAACGTATAATCTTCCCAAAAGTGCTTTAGAGCAATTTTTAAATCAATATGGGTAATTTTTTACCTTGATCATTATGGACTAAACGATCGATGAGAGTTATCTAAAATGTAATGACTAACATCAAAAATGAACCATTGTTCTGATGTTTTAAACGGGTAACTGTAGGAAAACACATTTTGAAATAACTCTTCAATGTCTTAAGAAATCTGCCTTTACATCTCACCAAAAAATTGTCACGGCAAAAAAAGTTACAAAGAAAAAAGGGATTTCATCAATACTGAGCTAATTGGTAGATAAAAAGCCGGGAGGGATGTCCCGGGAGAAAAGCTTTCAACCAAAATAAACGTAATTTTATTGAAAAAAAACCCCAGTGTTCATTCACTTTGTATCTAACATAAACATAGTTGAAATTCAACAAAGGAATCCGTTTCCGTCTCATTGTTGCAATATATAAAATAAACAAGCTAATGTTAACGCAAAACTCAACGGCAAAAAAAACGGAATTGTTTTTGCAATTTAAAACTGACTGTCCCCTTTATGAATTTCCAAATTAATAGTCGGTACCGCACTTCAAAGAAATAATACAACATGTAATGATAGCATCTGAGTAAAATAGCCGGTTTTGTCAACTCACCTGGAAAATATTTGAGAGATCCCTAAGATTGAAAACATAATGAAACTTGATAGCAGTGGGCAAAAAGGAACTGGTGACCTGCGAAAAACAAATAATCATAGCTTAAGACAGTGATTTGAAAAACGGCAACTAAATTATATGAAGTTATTTCGTCTACCAACATTTGCAATATGAATTCTTGAGAAACTGACGTCTCGAAGGCGTTACAATGACTCTTCGTTCCACTATTCAATACTTTGGAACGAATTCGTGCATAATTATTTAAAACGAGGATATGGCAAACAAAATTTAGCATAGGGCAAACAAAATTATGCATAATTATTCTGTACATAGAAAAGAAAAGCGTGTATAACAGCGCTAACTGATAAGTGTTCTGTTGTTGATTATCAAGAAAGTTTACAGCAATAAGGACGAAGAATCTCGACAGCATTAACTATTATGACAGAGAATGCTGAAAAGGAAGTCAGTAAATATCAGTCGCCCGAGAAGTTCGTACGTCAACACTAGAACCGAGGATCACAAAATATTCACATCATTATTGAGAATAAAATTTTTCGAGTTCCTAATTGATTATTGTGTCAAAAATCGTTATCAAGAAGTTCTCGCATCAGGAAGGAATGGGGCATTCGAATGTCTGAGATGCCAACCTTAAATAACTAGGTTCGGCAAAGACAAAACCCTCGACTATTAGTTTACCGATCGAAGAATCCTCTTGGTTCAGTGAGCCATAACTTCATTAAAACGGCCCTTGAACAGTGTCAAATTCCATGAAACACTCACAGGATCATTCAAAACTTCAACATTGATTTCCAAATAGCAGCATTGACAACTGACTTCAACATAACATGGACAAGTATTAAGTATTTGGTCATAGAAAAATAAGAAGTCTAGAACCAAGAAGTGCATTACCATTTACTAACGATGCAGGACCCATAATGTCTCTTGGAAGAGAAAGCCAAAGCCTTTTCAGCCAAATTTTTAGCAAATTGTATCAGTGGTGTGATGTGGGTGTTCAAAAGTATAAAAACTATTCTTGTGGTATTAACCATAAATAAAATCATAAAGCAAAGCGCTTGTTGCACTAAGACCAATACTCTTTAATATAACCAGCTTTAGACAAAGCCAAGTCCATGAAAGAATATTGCACACTAAAAGAAATCAGCACCCAAAGTTTAGTAATAAGTCTGGGAACTTTTCAAAAAAAGAAATAGCAATAGTTAGGAAAACGTTTTAGAATCCTTAAAAAATTGTAACTCCATAACCTAATAATTGACTGAACAATAAGAGTAACGCCATTCAATGGGTAATTACCAATAATTTATGAATTAAACTGTGGGGATGCACAAACTCTTGCCTTTGTAGTCGGTACCTTCCGAGGAATTACAAAGCAGAAAACACATAACAGGCGATAAGACTTCAAATTTATAATTATTGCTGAACAGCAACGCCCAATTTCTGGTTAGCGCAAACTGACTGATGGAGCTACTAAGATACAATTATTATGTATTAAAGAAACCTGCCAAATTCAAAAATAAGTCAAAGTATTGTCATATAGACTACTAAAGCCAATTGCAAAAAATAAACTGCAGCAAAACTGCTTGCAAATTATGTTGACATTTGTGAAACATTGCAAACAATATTCATTGTCTTGATTATCAGTAATCTCGAATATTTCCATCCTTAAGGAAATACTGCAATTAGTGCTAGAGAAACGCTCTAAATGACAAAGACGTTGAACCAGCATTCCGCCAGGATCTACGCGGAGGCTAAATTAAATAAAACGGTGACAAAGATGGTCTGGGCAGATAGGTAACTAAAATATATAAGCAAGTAAGTAAAAGACGATAAGCTATTCTGGCCGAAAAGGAAAAATGACAAGACGCACAGTTCACCAGAAAAATACGGATTCCATATTCACTTTCAGAACAGGTCTCTGCTAAACCGTAAACTCGTAGAGAAATCAAGGTTTTATGCACAAATGGCAACACACCAGCAAGGCAAGGAAATGAAACACATTAAAAGTAGCCCTCTCTCAAGAGATTTAACTTTTTTACTGCGCATTATCCTGTTAAAGTATCTTAAGCATTTAACACTCTCAAACAACAAACCTTTAATTTTCATGTCACAATTACCTTTTGATTTAGGGCAATAGCTGCATCTACAATTCTATCTGACATCTTTGCCACAGCTCCAACTATATTCTGGTTGGCAAAATGACCATTGACTATGCTAAGATAAATAGTTCTCAAAGCGTCGGCTCCAGGGAAACTGATGGCGAAGACACAGAAATGTCTCTAAAAACAAAAACAATTTGATGACTATTAGTCAAAAAAGCTACCACTATAACAAGAGTACATCCAATCCCTAAAAGGGAAGTTTTGTACATACTTAAAGAGACAAAACAATGTAAATTGTTGGAAAAAGTAAATATGAAATCTGAATATCTAAACTATCACGGCTGAAATTTTTGTTTCACAAATACATATAAATACAAAAATAACTATACTCATACTCTTCGAAGTGAAGCGCTGTGTGTGTGTGTGTGTGTGTGTGTGTGTGTGTGTGTGTGTGACTGTGTCTCTTTCTCTCTCTCTGTCTCTCTCTCTCTGTCTCTCTCTCTCTCACACACACATACACACACACACACACACACACTCATACACAAACACACGAACACATTATCTTTGTTCACTGGTGACCCCAAATCTTCTTCCATGAATTTGTATGGCTGTCTTTTACGGAAGGCGCCAGCACACCGAACCGGACGTCCTGTTTGAATAAAATGGATGACTAACAAACAAATGAGCTGGAAAATTAAGGGAAAAAAGGAGACAGGTACCCGCTCACAACAGTACAAAAATTTGGANGTGTGTGTGTGTGTGTGTGACTGTGTCTCTTTCTCTCTCTCTGTCTCTCTGTCTCTCTCTCTGTCTCTCTGTCTCTCTCTCTCACACACACACACACACACACACACACTCATACACAAACACACGAACACATTATCTTTGTTCACTGGTGACCCCAAATCTTCTTCCATGAATTTGTATGGCTGTCTTTTACGGAAGGCGCCAGCACACCGAACCGGACGTCCTGTTTGAATAAAATGGATGACTAACAAACAAATGAGCTGGAAAATTAAGGGAAAAAAGGAGTCAGGTACTCGCTCACAACAGTACAAAAATTTGGAAGAAAGTTGGGCAAATGTATATTTTCAAGAAGATTTGTTGACATAAGTGCAGTAATATTACCAAGCTAATTACATTAATTTTACCTGCAAGCGTGGATTGATAGTAAAACTTCCAGCTGTTGGGTTCATACAAGAAACATATTGACAATTGTGAATATCTTTGAGAGACAGTTTATGCCTATCATACCAATGGCTATAATCCAGATGTTGCCTTATAAGGGTATGGGGTTGTACTGTACCATAAGTATCAACCTGAAAGACAAAAATTATCTCATTGAAAAGCACTTTATTTGTATTTCACAATATCAGTTATAACGAGGTAGAATTCAAACCATATCATTTACCTAACTTCACATAAATAACATTTGATATTCAATTCAATGAACCCGGTTTAGTACCATAAGTAAATGGCTATCTGTCTGGATATTAACTTAAATAAACAAACAATTCACTTTCTAAGAAATTTACTTACTAATTAATTAATTACAATGACCCATTCAAAAATTAATTTCTGTCAATAAGGCTAGGCCTTCAAGTGTGGTCTGCTGAGTTCTAGCCTCACAACAATGTGGTATGAAGTGATTCGTTTGTTGCACTACTGACTTAAGATGGATGCATATTTATGATTTTCAATAAATAAATACAATAATATAGTATCCTTACGAGATTAAATATGGTATACATTGCATTTATATGGAAGGGACTATTACTTGATGTTGGTTAACAAATTAGTAAAATATTCATTGGGTACGGGGTTTAGGTCCCCAAGCAGAGAAAGCTTTGGAACCTCACATCCAAAAAGCAATTGGTTGACACAAGGAAGAGCATTCAACCAAGATATTTCTCAGTGATCAAATAAAAATCTCACCCAAGAACACTTTCAAGCACAAGCCTTATGCGAAAAGTAATTCCAAAAAATTTTCTATTTTTTTTATAGTAGTTGACGACTGCTAGAAGGTCAACAAAACAAGAAGTCTTATTTAAATTTATATTTTTACCCACCTCTGGCATATTCATATCATCAATAAAATAAACAAGTCGTTTAGTTCCCGGTGGACCATAATTCCTTCCTGCTTTCTTTTCTAATGGCTTTTCTAGCACTGCTTGTAACATCTCCGAGGTGGTATAGTAGTTAAATGGCACATTAGCAACCATGATAGTATCCGGATCTAAGGATGCAAACTTGTCACCAGCAATGACAGTTTTTCCACAGCCTGCATTCCCAACAAGCATCACTGGGCGACGTGTTTCCATTAACAAATCTAAGAAATACCTGATACGTATTGTCTCTGCCGTATGTACAAGCACAGCCTAAAAATTTTGATTAAAAAGTAAGATTACACATTGCTGCTCATAACGGAGGATCAAGGTCTAAATAGTGAATAGCATTTTAACCCTTCTGTTAGCAACAATAGGAGTAACAATCACAACTGGCTCAAATTAGTCAATCCGAAACCTTGGATGACGTACTTTATTATGAATGCTTTCATAGCACTGGCCAATACAGTAAGATACTACCTTGATTTTATGTACTTTCACATTTGGTGTTATTACACAATCATGAGTAATCGAAATTTCTAGAGCGGGTATCTATCAAAAAAGCAGCTTGGGTTTAAGCTGCCACAAAAAAACCNGTCTCTGCCGTATGTACAAGCACAGCCTAAAAATTTTGATTAAAAAGTAAGATTACACATTGCTGCTCATAACGGAGGATCAAGGTCTAAATAGTGAATAGCATTTTAACCCTTCTGTTAGCAACAATAGGAGTAACAATCACAACTGGCTCAAATTAGTCAATCCGAAACCTTGGATGACGTACTTTATTATGAATGCTTTCATAGCACTGGCCAATACAGTAAGATACTACCTTGATTTTATGTACTTTCACATTTGGTGTTATTACACAATCATGAGTAATCGAAATTTCTAGAGCGGGTTTAAGCTGCCACAAAAAAACCATGAATCTGGTTTACTGATTTTGTTTTCTACACAAAACACACACCAGAAACTGGAGCTCCTACATGGCAAGGACAGGGTTGTGATAAAGGTAAGACTATCATTAAAGAAAGAAAATAAGACAAAAGCAATCCTTGCAATTAGTTGTGAACAAAGATGAGCAACACTCTATTTATGACATCCAACAGAAAGCCATTAAAATATATTGAAGTGGACCTAAACTGCAAAAGAAGCTCCCTGTTGTTATTTCTATTACTTTCTTGTTTCTTTCGTCCCGCAACTAAATTTGCATCAATCTGCAATTTATTAATATTATTATTAGTAGTAGTATCATTAGTAGTAGTAGTAGTAGTAGTAGTAGTAGTAGTAGTAGTAGTAGTAGTAGTAGTAGTAGTAGCAGTAGTAGCAGATGTAGTAGCAGCAGACGTAGCAGCAGAAGTAGTAATAGTAACAGTAGTAATAGTAGTAGTAACAATAGTAGGAGCAGTAGTAGTAACAGTAGTAGTGACATTAGTAGTAGTAGTAGTAGTTGTAGTAGTAGTAGTAGTAGTAGTAGTAGTAGTAGTAGAATTATTGTCATCGTTATCAAATTGTCAATTTTATTCTTATTCAGCAACACTCCTTCTTGTTCTCTGCCTTCACCTTTGCTCCTTCACTTCTGTTTTCTTTGATGTGATAATATTTGCAGTCCTTAATTGTCTATTGATATATTTAAGCTTACCCATCCCTTTATTATCTTTCATTTCAAGTTTAATTACTCGCCTGGGTTTGTGGAATTTAGGGTTTTTTTTGTATGATTTCCATTACAGGTATTTTGCTTTCTGTTTAACCTTTTTGCCAGCCACATTTTAAGAAACGTGCCTTTCCTTTAGTTTAAATCTTATGATTCATTGCCCTTTCAAAATTTGCATTAGTTTTAATTAATAATTTGCTCTTTCTATAACGGAGTTTCATTACCAAAATTATCCTACTGCAGTTACAACATTCACATAAATCAAGATTCCATTTGTGTTTTTCCCTGAACAGAGTGGAATTTAACATAGTGTTTCCAGCGACGTATAATATCTAAGTAGTTTTGAAAACAATGACGGTAAAACTAAGAAAATCTAAAAAGGCAGTTTAAATACCTGAAGCGGCATTTCTGGATCAAATTCGAACTTGGGTACTCGCTCAGTCCAAGGTACAAACTTGTGACTTTCATTGTCTATATTGTAATCAAAGACTGTGCCAGCAGATGGGAATTTTATGGTTTTAAACTCAGTGACCCACCATTTGGAAAATTCCACTCTATAGTCCACAAGCTGGAGAAAAATGATATCAGAAACACACAATATTTGGCATTAAAAATACTTGGGAAAACGGATGGTAAGTATAATATTCTAAACGACTCCATTAAAGAAAACAATAATCAAATCCACTAAATTCCAATCAAGGGTATCAAATAAGCATTTTGAACAGAAGATGAAAACCTTTAAGAAAGATGCCCAACGAAGATCGCAAGGAAATTACTCGAACTTGTTGAACACAGAAAATGAATATTAGAAACTCAGTGAAGTATTACCAGTGGAAGTACCAATACCAGACATAATAGTAGAGGAAATAGGTGTAGCAATCAGAAAGGGAAAGCCAAACAAAGCAGGAGTAAAGTCTAAAGTAACAATGGAACTGATTGAAGCATTGGAAGAACTTTGTCAAGGTGGATTTATTCATTGCCAGGAAAGATCTGGAGTACAAAAAAATGCAATAAGACTGGACAGAAAGTGAATTGCTTAAGGTGTATAAGCGGAAGGGAGGTAAACCGAGTTGGGAAAACTACAGAGGCATTGAGGTGCTGGAGAATGTGCCAAAAATACTACGAAGAGTGTTAGCAGGAAGGGTGAGAGAGTTGCCTGATATTCACAAGCAGCAGTTTGGATTCATGAGTGGGAAGAGAACTATAGATGCAGCATTTATATAAGACAGTTGCAGGAAAAATATCTGGAAGGAAATAGGGAAATCTAATGGTGTTTTGTGGACGTGGAAAAGGCGTAAGACAGAGTACCGAGAGAAGTATATTGGAGAAAGAAGGGTGTACCAGAAAAGTTGGTAAGACCAGTGAAAATGATGTACGAAGGAGCAAGAACAACAGTGCTGGCAAAGGACGGGAAAACGGAGTCATTTCCAATAAAAGTAGGACTGCATCAGGGATCGCCATTGAGTCCGTTTCTTTTTCCTGTAGTGTTGGATACAATAATGATCAGCCCGGGGGAATTTTGGAATTGCAACTTGCCGGTAACCCAGTCATGGTGGCAGATGCAGAAGAGGAATTTCAGCCAAGGTATTTGACATGGAAAAACGAACTGGGGAGAAAATGAATGAAAGCGAATAAACAGAAAACAGAGGTAATGCTAAGCACCAGAGGACACGGGGGAATCAACATCATCACCTCTGAAGACGGAGGAAGGTTTAAACAGCCAGAAGGCTTTAAATATCTAAGATGAGTTACAACAAAAGAAGAAGGTAAGGAGAAGGCAGTTAGAAAACGGATGGAAGAAGCATGGTACAAAGGGAGAAAGGTGAGTGGAGTCCTTTTAGATATGGAGATAAAATTAAAACTGAAAACGAAGGTCTGCAAAAACTATAGGAGGACCAGTACCTATGTGTGGCGCTACAATATGGGAAGAAAGAAGAAATTCTGGAGAAAACGGAGATGAAGATAACGAGATGGATAACTGGGATCTCATTATAGGGAAGGAAAGAAAGCGAAGATGTACGAAGAATGAGTGGAATGTGTAATATAAGAGAGAAGGCGAGAGGGGCAAGACTGAGATATTTTGGCAATGGGAAAAAAAGACTAAATTATGAACCAGTGACGTAAACAATGCTGGTGCCAGTTACAGGGAGGTGAATGTGGAGACAGAGAATGAGGTGGAGGGACGTACTGAACCGGAGCAAGAATAGGTCAGTTTGTTGAGGAGAAGATAAAATGGATTGCAGTAGATGGAAAAGAATTACTTGAGCGTCTGACCCTACTGTACAGTGGGAACAAAGATCGTACAAAGAACAAGAACAAGATGAAAGCCTTTAAAATATTGCACTTCTCAGCATGTAATCAAGTTTCGCTTGTTGATGCAAAAGTCCTGAAAAGTATTTGATATAATGACTATTATTTGACTTCAGTTTTACGTCAACTTTTCCTGTTCTGTCTTATAGCTGCGTCATCCACTCGATATTCAATTAGTATCAACTATTGGTACTAACTTATAGTCTCTCAAGAATAACCCTTGCCATGTCAATATAATAAACAATGACGTGATGTGTCGACACACACACACACACACACACACACACATATATATATATATATATAAATTCTCCGCCATTTTCACTTTCTTCTTTCCCCACCTATTCCATTAGCGAGAGAAAAAGGAAAGAATATAAGTAATTATCCTTCCTTATTTCCTGAATTGAATCTCAAAGTCAAATAACATTGCAACCCTACTTATGAGGAAACAGAGTATATAATAAGAGGGTTCACCGATCAATAATCTTAAGGAATCAGATTCTGATTAAAATTTATCTTAAGGTGCCTAATTTTTCGTCTACCCCCTTGTGCAACAAGGCTTGCTGAGCATAAAGTACACAAAAATTTACTTTCATTTTGAGACCATTATATATTTACGGCAAAGTAGGGCAATAATACTTGTTTTTTTCACTGTTAACAAGAAAGTGGCCCACCCACACAAACATAAGTACGATAGGCGGGTTTATGTCGACCACAGATAATTGGGCTATTATATGGAGTCATTTCATAAAATGACACAATAGTAAGCAACAAGTTAGGTAACAAGTTAGGTGAAGAAAAATAAGGTACCTGGTCCTGGAACATCGACCCTCCAAAGGCCCACACAGCAGCAAACACAAAATACAATTCATAAAGTTCCTTATTGCAGTCTGGAGGTGTGTTAACTGGTGTCAGTAGCACTTCTAGCAAATAGCAAAGTGTTTGAACCATACTTATATCTGCAATGGGAGTAATCTTCTTAAATCTTCCCCTTAATGTGTCCAAACAAATAGGCACATATTTGTCGAATAATATCTGTAAATTGGCTTTTTCAGACTGAACCTCACGGGTGTCAATCCAACTTTGCACATACCTAAATGGAAAACAAAAATATCATCAAATTTCAGCAAATAATGGAATTGTAAAACAGTGTAGCTACTCTAGCAAGAGCTTAAATTATCATCCAAACCAAAATACACCAACCCACATAATGGTTCTACTCCTTTTTTCCCGGGTATGTGGCACGCAGTTAATCTTGCGCACTGAAGTAACCAGCTAATTAATTGCAAAAGCTCCTTAGATCTGACTAGGTTAATAGACCCATGGCATGGATTATTTTATCATGTCAAAACATGATTTTGCTGGTTAGAAATCAACAGTCAAAAAGGAAACATTGGACGCAGAAAGTGTGTGAACATAATGAAAACATCCGTCAAAACCAAAATGAAAAGAAAAGTTCTTACGGATTCCATCCAACATCTGCATGATTAAGGAAGAGTATTCCAGCACGAGAAACTGTAGCAGGAGTTGCTGTTTTCAAATGACCGATTTCAAATAACAGCCTCATGGAAGGAGACAGCGGAACCCTTTCATTACTTGCAAGTGTCAGGACCTAAAAAAAGATATAAAAAATTTCATGTTTGTAACTGTAGAAAAAC
The DNA here is from genome assembly GCA_003991215.1 of Morbakka virulenta. Taxonomy (NCBI): domain Eukaryota; kingdom Metazoa; phylum Cnidaria; class Cubozoa; order Carybdeida; family Carukiidae; genus Morbakka; species Morbakka virulenta. The sequence goes on from RDPX01000037.1 coordinate 2,895,150, forward strand.
CTTTTCCCAGGTACAACTGTATTTCTAATTCTATCCAAGGGCCCAGTTCTAAATTATGCTGTCGATTGGTTGTTTAAAATACCACAAAAAGTTCTCTTATTCTGTTATATTACAAATCCTGTGCATTACATTGCCTATGCATGCCATATTTCGCAGTGGGAGAAGCTAAATTCAAAATCATGCTTAATTCCGACCATTAACGTGGCCTTGTTGTTTATTCGATGTATAAATGGGTGGATTTAACTGTATCTGTCTAGCTTAGTCTCGTTAAAAAACAGCTGCGCCCTGCCTCTTTTGTCAAGAAGTTCATAACTAGCCTTAGGGCACTGCATGTCGAAACTCTTGGCTAAATTTTTGATCAACTCATTTTCTCTAGTGAATCCTAGAGAAGTTCATTAAAAAAATTCAATAGTGAGGCATTTTGAATGGAGCAGCATTTATTAAATCCCTTTTCTAGAAAAAAATCAACTGACAATTACAAGCGGCACCCTTTTCAATTTTTTCATAACAACAAATGTAGCCAAAGAACAAAGATAGGAAATCATAGGCTAAATGTTGTTTATTTTCACTTCGTTGTTTTGTTGTGTTTATTAAATATATAAAAAACAAACACACAAGTACAATAAAAACAACTTAACAACTAACGACTCTAAGCTTTCTATATGGCATTCACTAGACAGCCGAATTTTTACTTTACACAGACTTTTCAGGCATATTTTACAGACTCATTATTATCGCGCTCTGTAATATCTTCAAATATGCGTCGAGCATTCTTTAGGATTGTTTTTACACATACATACATACACACATATATATACATATATATACACACACACATATATATATACATATATATACACACACACATATATATATATACATATATACACACACATATATATATATATATTTATGCCTGATATAATTCCCGTACTCTGGCCAAATTCTTCATGCAGTATCTAAAGTGGGTTTAATTTCAAAATCTCAACAGACTTTTCTTCGATTTCACCACACAGTACAATCTCTTAGATGCTATATCCCGTTAGGGGTCGCCACAGCAGATCAGCCGTCTCTAGCCTGTTCTGTTCGTCACATCAGCATCCCTTGCACCAACCCTTTCCACCTTTTCCTCGGCCTCCCTCTTCGCCTCCCAACAGGGGCTTCATAATTGAGTGCCCTCCTTCATACATAATAATCTTGCGTGCACCAAAATTTAGGTTACTAAAAAAGGTGAATAAACTATGTGGTAAACAGACCTTGTTATCGTCCATAACAGTGTTAAGTGACTCAATCCACATTGGGTCTATGTCGCCATCAAGAACTATCCACTTTGGACTATCATTGTTGATGTTTGCCAAGTCTCGCATTATATTCGAGAAAAGACCTTTAAAGTAAACAAAAAATCAGGATGAAAATTCGAATACAATAACAATAATCCGAAAAAGGAGACTACTTAATCAAGCTTGTCAGGGCAAAAACAAAGTCTTCTGAAACACCAATTGTAAACAAAATGAATTGCAGTTAACAAATTTGGCACTCAGAAGAAAACAGGTTAACAGAATTTGGAAGGAGAAACGTTCGGAATAAGTGAAGAGATCTGAGGGTCGACTAAACAACAATAACTGTAGTGAGTATAATACGAGAAAAGAAACTCCTTGGAAAGAAAGGGTGGGTAAAGAAAGTCTTTCAACACAAAATGCATACGGTTTATGTATAATTTTTCATACACATACGTGTACAAAAAATAATCTAAAAACAGAAATATCGCAAAACGTCTGACTCGATTAAAAAACAGGTTATGGATACCGTGTACATTTACATACAGAAAGAAGTACGGATTCAATCTGCTTTCTTTGAAATAAGAATATCAATATTTATCTAAGCAAAATAAGTGTTTACAAGATAGATAACAACAAATCATACCGTCTCTCCATTCCCTTGTTGACGGGTTAATAAATCCAAAAAGCTCATCATTTGTTACCGCTTTGGGATTAATATCATTGAGATATGGTTTCCTCTTCATGTTGGCGTATGTCTTGTTTAATGTTTTGATTACCTAAAATGGTCAACGGTTATGTACTCTGATTATGGTCACAAGGAATTACAATTATCGAGTCTACAAAAACCAATGACAATATCAAACAAAAGTAAAATAATTATACTACTGGAAGCAAAGTCTGCACCCAAAGCACGGCATCTTTTTACCTAAATAGATTGTTAAGAAATATTACATTATGAATAAAAATTTAAAAGTTCGTTACTGCCACTACTGAACAGATGCACTCTTTTAAGTAACCTAATAACAGAGAGAAAAAACAAAAGCGCTTTGCGCAAACAGAAGCTAGGTTCTGGGGATAGTTACAGCAGGGAGACTTATCCGCATTTTTTACGCCAGGTCACATTTTCCTTCGGCAGCGGGCCTTGTGTTCAGGGATGCCTTTCAAGGTTTACTTATGTAATTAAAACTACTTGCATGGCAAAATGAAATGCAAAACTTTAACATTACAATAATAGCAATAATTATGTACCTGTGTTTTTCCAGTTCCAGAAGCACCAATGACGAAGACGGAATGGCGTACGGCCAGTAGTTCTTCCAGCTGTACTATTTTAAGGATGAAACTATCTTCGGGCTGTAGCTTGAGGTCCTATAACAAAAAATGTCCACCATAGGTCAACTATTTTCAAAATGTGAAGCCCAAACTAACTAAACTCATTGGCAAGAAACACTTTCAAATCCATTGACAAGTCTCCCTCTAATGTTGATCTGCCCGTCTTTATCTGTCCTTGTATCATTACTCATGACGTTTTCCGACCCAATTACATTCTGGTGCTGAGTGCCATGGATATTTTGATAGTAGTGTCAAACTTTGAGTTTTGAAGAAATATAGGAATCGATGCAAAACACAAAAAAGAAAGACCTGGTTTACTCATTTAAAAAATGTCAATCAACCCTGTCAAATTTCACATTTGTAAACTTTTCTTCCAGTTCCATTCCAATATTTGGTCTTTTCTGGAAGTTCCTCAAAAAATGTAACCCCCTTGGGTATAAATAAAACAAAAGAGCGATGTTATATCTTAAAACTTCTAGCCATCATCATTCGTTATACCTACTTAATTTTCTCACTTTTATCAAAGGTCTCATCCCTTTGCCACATTTGGCCTTGGCAGCAAGTCATTTACTCAGCCTTCACCTCAACTATCCACTGATCGTACAATTACACTATTACAAAAACATACAATACGCTTTTCGTAATTGTTATTATTAATATTATTGTTGTTGTTGGTTATTAATTCATACGGGATACAAAACTTACCAATGCTGACTTTTTGACCATTTCTTCAAGAGCTGGGTCTCTTTTACGTGGTACGTCGATGGCTGGGAACAAATCACCAATTAATCCCATAAATACTGGCAAATCGTCAGTGACGATTTTAGGGATATTAAAATCCCTCAATGCTCTCATCAAAACCTGATCTTCAGGTCGCTCCCGATCACCCCGTTTCAAAGAGCCTGCTACAACCAGCACGGACTTGATAGCACGTAAACCCCAATCGTAATGGTCCTGCAAAGGCGAAATGCAAATGTATTTTACTAAAAAAGGGATCAGTGACTGCAAGTTGCAGTATCTCTTAATAGTACATGTGAAATTAATCTTCTAATCTTTACTCACTTTTGCTTAGCTGTAAAAGTATGTAAATGTGTAGGTGGATGAATGGATGGATGGATGGACAGGTATTCGGCTAGCCAGACAGTTGCAAACATTGGCCGATAGGTCAACCAATTGTCTGGGCGTGTAGATAGCGGGAAAGGTAGAACTTAGATGCACAAGCAAACTAATATTGAAGCATACAATGAAAATTCCAACACCGTAAATTCTTAAGAATAAGATTTTAATAGTATGTAAAACTTTAAATGCATTAATGGAAAGTGGGCAAGTTAATGACTTATTTCTTTATCGAACTAACAAGAATGTAACTCTTATGAGGTCTTTCAAAGATTTACAACGACAGTAACACAAACAAAAAACCCTGAAAAAACTGCTGACAATAAGTACAAAAAATGACTGTAAATACTTGATAGCCTTTTTACAGGAAAGAATATACATGTTTATATAACTTGCCTGTTTGGAGAGTAGTTCCTTGCACAAAGTGTAGAGGGTAATGAACTTCCTCGCAAGAAGCCTTGCATCAATAAAACCTTCTGCAACCAACATAATTTCACAAATAAGTTCGAAGTCTGGTACAACCATAGCGCAAGGTCTACAATAAAATATAAAAATTTTGTTTTAGAGAAAAAGAAATAAATTACTCAAGGTTACAACTCTATTAACGATAAAAATAGCAATAAAAGAATAGTAAAACTGGATTATACACTATGGCAATTCAGAAAGCGGTACTCCGAAGCATCAAAAGCCATGGAAAATGCATTTGCTGCACTTTTTCTTTAAAGTTTTTAAAACCACTATTTTAACCTGAGGAGGTAATGACTATTTTCCTTCCTGATTTAACCTGTTATGGTGTTTGAAAATGTTAATGTTACTAATGTTGATGTCACTTCCAAAGCTTTTTCACTTCCTTTCAACAAAAGAAAACAATCGGGACCTTTTTTCAGTGAAAGAGATCAATGGTTGTTTTCATCTATTATCCTACTTTACTGTGACTCATACGTTAATATTTCCAGATGGGGATCACATACCTAAAAAGGGCTTTCAGATTCTCGGGAAGCTCAGTACGCCCAGCATAACCAGGATTCATTGTGATGAAAATGCCCACGGTCGGAATCATGGAGATTTCCTCCCCTTGAAATACAAACCGGCTCTTTTTGTCTCTGATGGCATCCTGGATAGATTTAACTTGTACAGCGATGACTGACAGTACTTCAATTGAAATTCTGTTGAATTCATCAAAACATCCCCAGGCTCCGGTTTGTGCCAAGCCTTTGTAAATATTTCCACAACTCTAAAGAAAGCAACATATAACAATGAAAATACAATTTTCAACATAATTCATATAAACTTTTACCAGAACTGACTGCAATAGTACAAACCAATATCTTAATGCTGGTGGATGAACACCCATGGTGAGAATAAAATAATTCACTTTTGTAGAATGCATGAATTTTGTGTTTTTCTCAATGTCTGTCAACGAGTAATAATTGAAGGGGGCTTGCTTATGTCAATTTTTATCACTACAATTTGAAAAAAATGTTTTCAATGACATTGTAACGTAGGCTGCAAAACTTGCTGCAAAAGTTAAGGGCAGTTACAACACTTTTTTCTGTAAGAAAATTTAATTTGTCACAGATGTAGATGGCTGCCGCAACGATGTCCTTCCTTTGCATGCTTGAATTGTTACCATCCACCCCCAACCCCCCAAAAAAGGCTAGAATTCAAGGCTACTGGCAAAGAGGTAAGAGCAGTAGCAATTTTACTTGTCACAGTGGGGATGAATATTGCGATATTCTATTGCAGCAGTTGTCTAATTTTGCAGCGAGGAAACAAGTATCTTGGAGATATTTCTGCCACTGTATATATTAATTTGGCCTCTGCTTCCCAGTAGTGGTAAACTCTTCATACTCCATAGACCTGCTGCTGGAGTACTTTCAGTCAAATCTCAGTGGATCTACAAAATATCTGAAAATTAACAAGCCAAATACGTGTATTCTTAAGTTTAGCTACAACTGCAAAAGCTTCTGGGTACTAATTTGCATAAATGTGCATAAATAGATCAATTAATGGACAGATAGATGGATGGATAGAGAGATAGATGGATAGATAGAGAGATAGATGGATAGATAGAGAGATAGATGGATAGATAGATAGATATATGGATAGATAGATAGATAGATAGATAGATAGATAGATAGACAGATAGATAGATAGATAGATAGATAGATAGATAGATAGATAGATAGATAGATAGATAGATAGATTCTGTTGTCAGTAAAATTTCTGTCTTTCTTTGCGTGACTTCGTAAGTGACTTCGACTGACCAGCTTCTGATCTGCAATGCTTGAAACATAGGTGACAGATAAAAGAAGAAGCTTCCGGCTTCCACTGGATTGATGGTATCACTTTGTGAAATTTGGTGTCTGTGTACAGCCATGTGTCTTTTGAGACTAAGAGTTGATTTGCAAACCTTGCCACACATTACAAATGACAGACTGTGAGGCCTTGGAGGGAGGTTAGGAAGTGCATTGATCTGACATGGGACTTCAAATGATTGACAAAGCCAGCTTTTGAAAGAAGAATACGATCACATTTGTCACACTTCCAGCTCTTTGTGCTTTCATCGAGGTTGTTCTCCCAGCCTTTGCGCAATCTATGCTTTAACCGTTCATGTTCCAGGCGACTATTTTCAAACAATGCACAACCTGTCTTCACGTGCCTTCTCCAGGTCGCTCTTTCCAAGGCTAGCTTTTTCCAGTTTTTAAGGTCTATTCCTAGTTTCTTTAGGTTTTCTTTAATACTGTCTTTGTACCTTCTTCTGGGTTTGTGTTGTGGTCGCTTTTCAGTCTGGAGTTGCCCATAAAATAGTTGCTTAGGGAGTCTATCCTTCCTCCATACGAACCTTATGGCCTGCCCAGCGCATATGATTGGCGATTATCATTGACTCGATACTTGTGTATCCTGCTTTGACAAGGACCTCACTATCAGTTGTTTGGCGTTAGGAGTACATGTGGTTGACGTTAAGTAAGGCATCGTCCTACTAAAATTCTCGATTTTCGAAAAAAAAAATTTCATGAGGGCAACATTTCAACAGGTAAACTTAATATTATCAAAATCACCTAAACAGTAGAGAAAAGTAAAATAACCGAGAGCCAGTTTTACACAAAAGAAACAGCTTAGTTCCTGACCTTGTAATCCATCTGTTCGGAACAGTTAAAAACATACACCATTATCCCAAGGGCTCTTCCTAAATCTTTTGTTGTTTCGGTCTTACCAGTTCCTGCTGGTCCAGCCGGGGCCCCACTCATTGTCAAATGTAATGACTGAGTCAATGTTATATAACATCTGTGAAATAAAAAAGCATAAAATTCTCTTAAAGAAGCACCGGTGTTTTACAAGATACATAACAATACCTATTAAGTTACCAATTCTTACTATTGGTAGAACTGAAGTTAGAGAACCAATACATGCACACTAAATTTCTACTATTGTTACTTTGCATAAATCTACATGAAAACGAAAAATATGGTTTCATGTTTTCGAAAGTATGACACTGACCACGAGGGACCATTTCATTCCCATATATACAATTAAGCAACAAAAAAATTACATCAGATATGTGCTACTACTATTTCCACGTCTTCATGCGATCATCAGTAGGAAATGTTAACAACAAATAGCATACAAACTTAACCTTTCACAGAGTTCTCAGCGATCCTTTCTTTAATTTTATTATCTAAAAGTAGAGGAAGGCTATAAAGGGTGGTATTGTCCATATGAATTAAGTGCAACTTTTAGCAAGACTGGGATCTGTGAAGACGTCAATGTGCAGAATGGTTTATTTAATAAAATATGGAACAGCATACATCATTTCTCTAAAAGAGCCCCAAATCAGGCCCACAGTCAGTAAAACTATAACCTATATAAACCTTCACATATTTTGTTGCGGTTGTTATTTACTGGTTACTCAGTTATAAATGTCGTTTTTAGGAGTACATTGACCTTCCATGTGACAAATGTCTGGGTTACGGAACCTAAGTCTGGCTAGTTTTTTTATTTCCTATTAAGACTCATATTTATTAACTGCATAGTCCTTGTTATAGCAAAATCAATTTAATTGTGTTCCTGTCAAATGTTTTGTGCAATTTGTTAGTTAGTGGAAAGGACTTTTTCGTAAAATTTAGGTTACAGTCATTGGTAAACCAAATGATATCCCTTGAACAGTTTGTTGTTTCGTTCCCATTTTCTGTGGTACGCATTTCTGCTTTGGCTTGCATCCATCTTCGCGTGCACGTTCTCATATTCTTCAATTTCTTTCAAGGGATTCTTTAGCTTTGAGGTTTCTTGACAACGTCTCACTTGTCGAATTAGATTATTGGATTCTATTTTATAGTACTGTCATTATACATTTATGCTACTGTTATATTATTACATTGTCAAATGACTAAATTGACTTTGAATTGTTTTCCGTATTTTAGTTCGAAATCAATTTTCTGTCTAAATCTACGTAAACATCTATATTCGAAATTCGAAATTTTACATGTCAAGCATTACAAACTACAAAATCGTATCAAGGATTGTGAATAAACCTAGCAGAACTATTATTCAAATTCTTGGATGGCATTTACTAAAACTGACCTGTCTGTCAAAGGTGTGATGACCAAACGTGGAGTATTTCCAAGGTATTCATAAGAATAATGGAATTGTGCATCGCAGATATTTGCAAAACATTCTCCTTTAGCGTCATCCCATCGGTGTCGAAGTTGGCTAAGCCAAGAAAAGGCCTGTGCAGTTTCAACCTTTTGTTGAATTAGTTTTGAAACAACATCACGTGCATGCACATCAATCGTACAGATAGTCATAATCTTCTGTCTGTCACCCTTTGAAAGTTCTCCAATAAGCATAGAAATCAAATTGGTTAATTGTTGTATCTAAAAGCATGGAGATAATAATAATTGGGGAATAAAGATATATATTTTCATTATGCAGTACTAAGTCGCAAAATATTCATACAGAAATCACAAGAACAAAGTGGCTAAGTTGCTCAGTACCAGAGCTGTTCCAATACCGGATTCAAATTTAATTCTTCAAATATATACACACACACACACACACACACACTCTCTCTCTCTCTCTCTCTCTCTCTCTCTCTCTCTCTCTCTCTCTCTCTCTCTCTCTCACACNGTTCTCCAATAAGCATAGAAATCAAATTGGTTAATTGTTGTATCTAAAAGCATGGAGATAATAATAATTGGGGAATAAAGATATATATTTTCATTATGCAGTACTAAGTCGCAAAATATTCATACAGAAATCACAAGAACAAAGTGGCTAAGTTGCTCAGTACCAGAGCTGTTCCAATACCGGATTCAAATTTAATTCTTCAAATATATACACACACACACACACACACACACACACACACACACACACACACACTCTCTCTCTCTCTCTCACACACACACACACACACATATATATATATATATATATATATGTGTGTGTGTGTGTGTGTGTGTGTGTGTGTGTATTTGTCTGTGTGCGGGAGGGGAGGGGGTGTTCGAATGGCATCACAGACCAGGCAACATAGAAAGCTTAAATTTGGTTTAAGGATACTTTGCAACCCTTTCCTTAAACAGTATGTTTCTTTCAATATGACCATTGAAGGAGAAATGTGCTCGAAAATGGGGGTCATTTGGGACCTTTATCAAAGATAAAAACCTACAATCAAGAAATGAATTTAACCTGGTAATGTAGAAAGCTCAAATTAGATGTCAAGGTACTTTGCAGCCTTGCAATGGACATAGTGTACACAGTCATTTTTCAATATATCTACCAAAGCTGTCGCTAGAGCGAAAAAAAGGGGCAAGGGGCATGTTCCTCTGCGACCTCGAAAGTATTGGAGAAGTTCAAGTCGGAAACTGATTTCGACTTTAGGTATTCGTTGCAGAAGCAATTATTTATTGTTATTTTGAGTACTCAACCAGATGTCCCGAGCAGAACCGGGTGCCTCTCTTAACATTCTATATAACATGATAAATTATACCGAGTATAGCACAGTGTTGTTTCAGGTATTGTATCGCATCGAGTATTACATCTTGATACTAGAAACTCGACTTAATAGTAAAAATATGTTCTCTCAATCATTTTAACAGGTTTACTCAATATATTAATAAGTCAATCGGTGAATGGGGATCTAAAAATTAGTTTTAAACAAGGGGTATGAAACCATTAACCCTTTAAAATGAATATTGGCAATGCTAAACACAAAATCAATAAAAATAATTTTTGTTTAAACTGATGTAACCATAAAATTCTGTGCTGTCATTAGCGTGTTTCTGAAGACAGCATACATTGTGACCTGGGCGCTTATCTTACCAAACGGTTTCTGCGTTGGTAGTGCAGCGTGGAATAATATGACGGTCATAGTTGGTATAGACTATGTTTGAAAGTTTCCCATTCTAAGTTCTTTTTTTATAAAATTTACCACAATTAAAAGAACTTAAAAGTGGCTGTTACATGATCTTCTTCAATATAAAAATCAGAAGTCACTATTCCTTAGGTTTCTCTTTTTATTATTTTCGTTTTTACTTCAAATTCGGATAAGTGAAAAGAAGTACATAACAGATCCCAAAGTGTGGCAAATAAAATTAGGAATGCAAAGATTTCTGCAAAGATTTCGTATACCTGTTTTCTGTTGTATTCCTTCATCGAGTTTTCATAACCCTCTTCCAGCCTACTGAATGCAATACCTACTTCAGTAGTCCACCAGATTTGTGTTCCACATAAAGCAACCTGTGAGAAAGTAAAGAATAAAAATTAACATATCGTTTTTTAAGTAACAGGTTGACTGGAAAATAATAATTCAAAAACTTTAAGGTTCTAAATAAACGCAAACGGCCCTCAACATGGTCGCTACTGTGAATTATAAACCCTAAGCTGCCCTTCTTCTCCCAAAATAGTCTCGCAGAATTAACATATCTACAAGATTAATGACAAAAAAGCTTAAACAAATTAAACAAGGTCAGTAACTAGTCATATGAATAAAAATGAGAGAAATTAACCAAAGGAGGGTGAAAGATACCTGTGCCGGGAAATCAAATAGCCACTGTTCTCTTGGCTTCTCTTCATATGAAATAACTGCTTCAGATAGTTCATGCTTTATGGTGTGCCGCATTCTGTCCATGACTCTGTTTAACCAAATTTCAACCTATTATAAAGAAAGGGTGTAGAAAGAATTCACTTTTCAAAATACCGTAAAATACTGGGTATAAGCCCTAGGCCTATATTATTTAACAGCCTTTTAAGGGGTAAGGGGAGGGTTAAAATCGAAGAATTTTTGCGTCAGTGAAAATCGTTGTTTTTAATCAAAATACCTTATACATGTGAATCATTACTTCCTTTATTGTAAGGTTTAACTTGTTTTTCATTGTCACTAAAGTTGTAGAAATTTGCAATCAAAAATAGGCTGCGTTTGATCTTTTATTATCATGTCAAAGCACAATATCAGAAGGACGCATTGTAATGTCATTCTCATTTTTTTATTATTTCCCCTTGAATGACAAAGAAAAAAGTGATTAATCGTTAACTCCATTTCAGGGAATAAATTTGTTCCCCATGGTCATGGAAAATGTAAAACTTTGCAATTATGGTGGATTTCTTTCATCCTGCAATTGAACTGGGTCTCATACTTTTATCTTATGTTATGAAGTAATTTAAATTCTAGGATGCTCAGTGAGAGGAGCTCGACGAAATGCAAATAGAGAAATAAGGAGAGGTTTCGCTTTTGTAAATGTAGACAGTAAGATGTGGTTGGCAGGTAGATAAGCGTAGCCATAAAGTTGATAGAGGTAAGTAAATAGGTGAAATTATCTACATGTGAAATGGTACCACACAAGTTGAGCCAAGCACGTAGATCATGGTACAGAGAGAGATAATTGGATACAGGTAGAAATAAGTCATCTGAAAATCAGTTTCCATTCAAAATTGGTTAAACTTTATTAAAAAACATCTACCTTGTATTAGCTTAAGCAAGCAGTAAGTAATACAACAGCTATATCCTACAACGTATGTAAACATAAATAAAGTTCATACCTGCCCATTGCAATCACATGGGGAGTCAAAATAGACTTCTTCCTTTTCTTTACTGTACATAGCAACTGCTTCTTTGGTTACATTTCCTTCGTCATCTTGAGTGAATTTCAGATCAGCCATGTTATCAAAAAGCTTGGCCAAATGACGGGCAACCTGAAGGCGAGAAAACGACGAATGAAATTTACTTTTTTAAGTTCACTGAAAAAATATATAATCTGAGTTACGACTATCATTTCGTATAATCAAATTTCACTTTTTAACACCCTTGTTTCAATTTACAATATATGTTACGGTAAACATTAACCACCCCCACCACCCCACACCCCACCACCACCACCACCTCACACATACACAAATGAACAAAATGCGGCAAATGAATAACAAATTCCCAAAGGAAAACATCGCCAGTATGACAAAACAATATACTATATATACAAATACATATACGCACATAGCACTACAACCTCTGTACAAAAACGCATCCCTCTTTAAAGGTATAAAAAATGGGAATCCTTTCAAAAACGAGCTTTAGTTTTAAGGTTGTAAATTTAGCTTGAATTTATCTGCAACAAATGTCCATATAAAGGAAAATTGTCTGATTAAGTAGTAATTGCTTTTTTATCAAGTCTAGTAAATAAAAATCGAAGTGGAAGGTAACCATGTTACAAATCCTCTGATTAGTGCCCCTAAAACTGAAAATGTTCATTAGCACCTTCCACCACTAATTTTTTTTTTAGTTTTAACGTCATTTTTCCCCAGCAATTGGTGCCCTTCCTGACGCCAACCAGTGGCTTTTTTTCTTTGTAAATTTCCAAATTCTCCTCGACAGCTCGGAGAATCGAACCCGGAACTCTTGGTTACTGTGCAGTTGCACAAACCTTTAAGCCACGGCTCCTCACCTCCCTCCACTAAATGTAGCTCTTTTTTTGAAAACCAGTAGCCTTTATTACAAAATTCTCTTTTGTTTAATGACAAAACATTTGAAAAAATCAGCACTTTAAATATACATGGAAGCTTATTAAAAAGCAATAAACATATAGTACGATTTCTTTTTTTTAGGTACTGGTTCAAGTACTAAAGAAATTTCTTTCTAAAGTCTCAATTGTTCATAGTAGATTATTGATTCCAGTACATTTTTGGAGTTTGCACAGAAGTTTAAGGTACTACATCTAATCCAATTTCATATTTCTGTTTCCTAGACGACGACGGTGTAGATACAATGCAAACATGTTGTATTTATAGACTGAGTAAACACTTTCTTTCTTTTAACCTCCCCCAAAAATCCCTACTAACTAAATTACAGTCACAGGAATTACTTTGAGGATTTACAGTGTACAAGAAGAATCATGCTAGATGTGGCAGAAGGTAGAAACAGAAGAGGACAGTGCGGTCCAAAATCATATACTGAAATAAGAGTGATGTGCAATTAAATATTACTAACAGTTAGTATGTAGTTTTGTCCCTTTAAAAAATTATACCAAGCACTTCTGATCTAATTCAGGTTAATGAAAGCAGATGGCAACAAAATACATACCTCCGTTGGTTGGTTTCCTTTAGACAGGATATCAAGCAAGTCTGCTGAAGAAACGAAATAAAATCTGGGAAATGCTAATCTCTTGGTTTCTAAGTATTCAGCCAAGGCCTTTTCACACAATGAGAGTCTAAAAGAGAAATAGGATAAGCATAAATTCAGTTTTTCATAGTGTAGCTGATTTTTAGTCAATGTACTAGGGTTGTGCTAACAAGTAATACTAATAATGAGCTAAAAACAAAATAATTCCTTCTTCAACTTCAGCTTTCACATTTCCACTCATCAGGCTACATATATAATAACTTAACAGTTTTAACTGCGTACATATTCCAATTACCATGTGCAATATACTAGTTGTAATACGTACTAACAAGGAATAAGACTACTTTAATTAGTTAGATAATACAAACTTGTTTTAGTGAAGGCATTTTGGTATAAATCCATGCTTTTACTAATTATACCCTGTGGGTTTGTTCACATGAGAATTATCTTTTCAGACATAGGCTAGGCTTTTTAAGATGAAGCTCCAATTGTTGTTATTGGTGGGATTATATTTCAAAGTCCAGATGTATATGGACCAGTCAGTAGTAATAAAGTACAGATTGAGCTTTATAACAAAAGAAAATCAGGTGGTAGTTGTCATTTAGGTCTTTCAATACAACTCTCACATTTTTCAGCTATGTAAATATTTTCCGAAGCTCCAAAACGCGAACGAGCTGTTAGTTTAGAATGCTTCCTTCTACTTTTCTTTTAATACCATTGCCTAATATCTGATTTTGGATACTCTTGGGATATTTTACAAACGGTTTCCCATGGAGATCTATTTTCCTGCTCTAAGCTTGACAGTATTGATTGCATATATATCACGGCAAATTCCCTAGGTGTCAGGTAAATACATCACAAAATACAACTTTTTTCTGTGTTTTCCTCCTCTTCTTAACTACTTGTAACTTAGTCACACCCATGATTACAGACCCTTCCATTCGCATAACACACCCAACGCCCACCTCTTATCCTCCCTGGTTTCAATGGACTTTCTAGCCCATACAAGCCATAAAGAATATGCAGTTAAAGGTACCCTCGCAATACAATATTATTAAAAATTAAATAATTCTGCTTAGATTTGTAGATAACCTAATGACATACACAAAAAAATAATATACATCGATCATCCAATACCTTTCTTGCATATTTTCTAATTTTTCATACAATCCTGCCTTGCCACAGCATTCAACAACATTGGGAGTCTTGTGCGCGTCTTCCATAAGGTCCTGTCAATAACGACATTTCTTTATGTTGTAAGGATTTGTACAGTTCGCACCAACCAAATATTAAATACTAGGAAATGCAATAACTATTTTAGTAACTATCAGATCGCTTTTGTCTAAATGATTTGAAAGAAGCCACCACTGTAATCGGTCCTGTTTTCCTCTGCATAAGAGGAGCCACAGTACGGTGAAAGCAATTCCGTAAAGTGCAACTTGGCCAGCATCTAGACTGGTCATCACTGAAATACCTGACCCCTTCGTTTATTTTTTAATTCTGTTAAAGCTGAGCTTTTATCCTGGCTCATCAACACAACAGAATAACCAATACACAATTCTTGTTTATTACCATGAGGTTATGATAAGTCTTAAATACATACGTTACATGTTCAATGCATACGTACTTATCTGTTGGAGTAACGGTACCACGCTTCGCAAAAAGTGGAACAAATGAAATTTGTTTGAGTGTTACTATTATCACAAAAACAAAGTACATTACTTGCAATCACAAAGATAGAATAAAAATACTAACGACAAAAAGATAAAATTTAAGAACTTCTATAGCCTGGTCAGGACACTACATCTAGACCAGTACGGTAGAATTACATTAGAAAAAGTGAATGCGTGGGAAGAAAATAACAAATTTTATTGGATATAAATCGCAAAACTGAAAAAAGACGTCGTGAACAATAATTAAACTCTTCTCTGGGTAGTCACTAAAGCAAAGATCTTATTAAGATGGCACAAAAACCTAGATCCTACAAACAATATTAAAGATATTCTTAATACCCCCATAGTCATCTCCTTTTTGTAGCGTCTATCATTAAAGAACGACGGCTTGGTTTTGTAGGGCATTGTTACCTAGTAACGGATGTCTTAGCTCGTCAACAAAACATGTCTCCTCCAACAGTGGACTTCATATTTACTCAACTATACACAAAACAATAAATGGTACTGGAAATTACAAAAAAGTTCCGGGACGAAATGTGTTAAGGAAAGAGATAGGTGGGTCACAAAAGACGAAATACATTTGAAGTAAATTCTTGCACATACAACAATACATTCTGACGTACGTCTATAGGTCTGGCATAAGGTAGGCTAGTCCTGTGTCCGTTTTTAGATGTATGCTAGTGACGCTTCACCATATTCACATCATTAATGCTGACAGGTATAAAATGCAAGCTTAACAAACAAATGCCAATTCAAGTATACCTTAAAATCTGAATCAATGCCGTCGAATCTAGCAGAATCCTCTGGTAGTTGATTTCGAATATCTTCTGACCCGATAAAAATGCTTTCCAAATGGGACCACGTCCTTTGGACCTCAAGCCAAATGCTAATAACTGAATCAGCAGTTGATAGTTTCTTTTGCCAAGAGGACACTTCCTCCAGGAAATGAGCAATGTATTTGGAAGTAATGAGATTTTGAAGTTGTACCTATAAAAAATCGATTCAAAGTCAAAGTCAAAGTCAAAAGAAACCAAGATGAAAGAAAGTTGTTAAGAGGTCCTGAGCAGATTTTAAAAAAATAAAAAAATGCTGCATTACCAAATTTAAACTACGGTTTACTACACATCCGTGCCAAAAAATTTACAGACTAATTATTGAAAGTAATTTCTACCCTTTGGATACCCTTTATACAACCCTTCATACAGTTTAGGTATACGACAATCTCTTTATAATATTCTGCAAAAAATTGAAATTACCTGATTATCTTCTAAAGTTTCAATCAGTTCTTCACTTGCTTTTAACAATGGTGTATCTGTACCATGGTGTGGATCATACTCAAAGTCCATGCTTGACCATGTGACATTCAACTCTTTCAAAATCTTTTCCATACCTAATTCTTTTGCAGCTTTATCAACGATATTACGAACTTCATCCTCAAAATTATGTAAATGCAAAGCCAGTAGATCTGCAAGGGACGTATCTTCATCCATAATGAATTTGACCTGAGAAAATTACAAGATCAATTTAATAACATTAATTCATACGTGAAGTCTACCAATGGGGATGGCCAGTGAGCAAATAATATCAGGTCCTCTTCTCAAACCTGGTTAAAAGAAGAGGTCCTCCGTCATAAAAAGGGCATGGCCACGGAGATTATGGAATCCTATAATATCTTAGACACAATAAATATCACAGCTTGGGCATATTTAGATTTTTTGTTGAGTAAAGAGCACCTTAAAAGGTAAATAGGGCTAAATAAATGGGGGCAGGGTTTTCCCAACTTCTGGTAGACCATAAAAGCAGGTGCAGTGGTGTACGCATCTTTTTTCCTCTGTTATACCTTAATTCTTCACGGACTCGGGCTTGAAAATATATTTCCTTGCCATGTCATTCTGTCATTCATATAGTACTTCTTGATTGACCTTCTTTCCATATCTTGTTTGGTTTTATTCATTTTATTTTAAAAGCAAAAGGTACAGGTCCCCCCTGCTATTATAGCAGTAGTAAAAAGTTTAATGTTCGCCTAAGTGTGTGTTCGTTTTACCTTCGGACATGTTCTGACGATGTCAGGTAAGCACCAATGACCTTCTCTGCGATGGATTTGGAAGATGGCAAGTTCTGGCAAAGGATAAAAGACCACAGAAAACTAAGGCTCTTTCTGGATAAGACGTAGAACAAACTGATTTACGAAAAAAGCTGCAACTTAAAGTCAAAAGGTCTAGCTATTGCTTATGTCACTAAATATTACAAAATGGCAAAGACACAGGGAAAAAGCAACTGCAACACTAAGACCACAAAGAATAAAGGTGTGTTAATGCTCATCAATAAAATGAAATAAGCATAAAAATTCATCTAATTCCCTAATGTGTCAACCTCTCTTATACAACCAAAGCTTGAAATCTAAGTGCAGTCAGGAGCAAGGATCCCAATTAAGAGGGCATAAAAATCTGATCGGAAGAAAGGATTTTGATACTCTAGTTATATTTTCTAATATTTTACTGTCATGCTCAAGTATGTTAGTTTCGTTTAGTTCTGTTTAGAGCTCGGGACACCAATAATTGTACACATGGTCCACTTATTTTGCATTTGACATGAGATGATACTGTTACCTTCAAGCAGAACTTCCTGTTATATAAAAGCCAGATTTTTTTAATATGGCTTAAAAATAAAGTTCGCTTTATTGAAAGTCAAATTTCAAAATATACGTTAAATGGAACCAAGAGAAAAAAGTAAATTCAAATTCTCCTACCTTGGTGGCTTGCATTAGTTGTTGCCAATGCCTCTCTCTAATTGCCGGGTTTTGCAGTTCAGCAACTGACCTCAAAGAAGTCAACATGTTTCTTACCGTTGACTCAAGCCCAGTGAAACAATCCCATGCCCTCATTTCTTTATCTAGGCCTCTGATATCTTTAGCAAACTTCTTGCATTCCATTTCCATGTGTTCAACATTGATTTCAGCCCACAATGTTGTCTTCCAGTCATCAATACAACCAATGACCAAATCGTTCATATCCCAGAGAACCTTTAGCATACAAATCTCTTTTCGACAGGCTTTCAGTTGCTTGAAATCCGACATATTTACCTCGAAAAGGCCAGCTGATTCAGCAAGAGCCTCCATCTCAGCTTCCATGTTTGATATTTCTGTATTCCACTGGAAAAATTAAACAAATGGTCCATTAAATAAATTGGAATCAATAAGGACTGAAACACCCACTGTTTATATCATTAGTACCTTTTAATCATAGCCAATACTATTCGATATTATCATGATATTACCATCATGGTCATCATTGGCTTCAATTTATTTGGTACAAGATATCAAAGGCTCTCCTGTAACGATTATTTCAAAAAGTAGAAATTTGTATCTAGGCAAATAACTAAACATCAATGGCTTTAGACAGGAATCAAGGTCACGGTCTTTTAATGTATATATGTATATATGTATGTATGTACGTATGTATATATGTATGTAAGTATATAAGTATGAGTATTTGTATGTATTTATGCGTCCAACTATCTATTTATACATGCATCTACGTACTTATCTATCTAAGTAGCTGTCTACGAATCTATCCAAGAATAAATCTAAGAATCAATCAATCAATCAATCAATCAATCTGTCTATCTATCTATCTATCTATCTATCTATCTACGTAAGAGTCCATGTACTTATGAGTCCGTATATCTATCTATTTTCTGCCTATTTATCTCTATAGTTATTTATCTCTTTAGTCATCACTCTGTTTATCAGTCAACGTATTGCTTTACATACCTATGTCTATATTTCTACCTTTGTCTATTTTTCTAACTTTACAGCAAACCTTTCTATCAATCTGGACGTCTGTGTATCTCTCAATAAACTTATGTATAATTCTTACTGGAAATTGAATTAAGAGAGAGTAATAAAAGGTCNAATCAATCAATCAATCAATCTATCTATCTATCTATCTATCTATCTATCTATCTATCTATCTATCTATCTATCTATCTATCTATCTATCTATCTATCTATCTATCTATCTATCCATCTATCTACGTAAGAGTCCATGTACTTATGAGTCCGTATATCTATCTATTTTCTGCCTATTTATCTCTATAGTTATTTATCTCTTTAGTCATCACTCTGTTTATCAGTCAACGTATTGCTTTACATACCTATGTCTATATTTCTACCTTTGTCTATTTTTCTAACTTTACAGCAAACCTTTCTATCAATCTGGACGTCTGTGTATCTCTCAATAAACTTATGTATAATTCTTACTGGAAATTGAATTAAGAGAGAGTAATAAAAGGTCTTCTTACTTTATCGATCTTTGCATATGCATCTTCAGAATCAAACTGGAAAGGTGCGTGAGTTCTGAACTCTTCCCGGAATTGATGCTGCCTCACCTAATAAAATAATGCAGAAAAGATATGAAGCAAAACATCATTTCAATATTTATAGTACTTTTACGATGCTGTCCGATAAGATAAAATACAGTAGCCTTTAATAATTAAAAATTCTTCAAATGAATCGTCCTGCTGTCTGGTCATCTTCGCCAGCTATACGGAATAATACTGCAAGGCGTATTATTTAAAACTAATTTAACTAAGACGGTTAACAGATCTTGTAAGATAAGAAGCTGAAATAATGGTCACACAATGTGCATGGTTCCAAAGCCAAGCTTTGCACCCTGGAAATAAAATAATCTATATTAAAATATTACTCACATCAAAGGTTGCACATTTTCTTCTGATGATTGCGACTTCATTGCCCTGAAGGGATGCAACTTGTTGCTTGATAGTTACTGCAATTTTCTTTGTGTTATTCCATTTTTCAGGCAGTTCCTTAAAAAATTTAAAAAATCAACATAGCAAACAGAAGAATCCAAATAATAATGAAATAATGATTTCAACAACGTTTATGTAATTCACGCATATGCCTATAATTTTGCACGTGCGTATATCGATTTTTCTCCTTACCCATCCAACCAACCATATATCTGAATACATATCCGAATATCTACCTATTAATCAATCAATCAATCAACCAATCAATTAATATTTATTTACATATATATATATAATGTTGATTTAAACAATTAATACAAAAAGACAAAATTTAGCAGTAACTCAAAGTTTTATGCCTTTCATGTAAAGAGCCATGAAACTTTAAGTTACTGGTAAATGTTGCCCATTTGTTTTGTTTCTAATCAATATTATATTTGCTCTGGAAACATTGAGCACTTTACATGGTATAATTACACCATTATTTGTAAATATATTACCTGTGCTTTTAACACTTAGTCTATTATACATATGATAAACTGAATGACAATAAACTATATGTTAAAAAAGGAGAAAGAAAATGGACAGTGTTTTAACAGGGATGTAAATATAAAAGATGGGTCAATGACAACTAGTAATATTTCATGATTGGGTGCTTGTAACAATGAAACATTTAATGCTCAGTGATGAAGTATCATAACGAAACTTCAAATTTCAAAGACAAAAACAGCTATTCACCTGGAGAAGGGTGTGCGTGTCTTCGGAGAGCTCTTGTTCATAATTCTTCAGGAGCTCTATGGTTTGCTTAAGAGGCTCAAACATGGCATCAGTAGCATCTGCGCGATCTTTTACAGCCATTAGGTGACCCATAACCTCCACCAGCCCATCATAATCACCTTCTTCTACTGGCTTGGTTAAACCAACGTCCGTAATACCAATGAATTCTGCTAGATCAGCAAGGCTAAAATTGGTACACACAGGTATCAAGTCTGTATAACATAACTTCAAAATTGTGAAAAAAGTCATAACAATATCAGAATACTTATGGGCTTAGGGTAAGATATGTCCAAATCACAAGACTGTATCGTCTTTGAAACAGTTTTCAACAAACAAGAAATGGGGTGTATAGCGCACTAAAAGAAAATGTCGGAGAAAAAATTGGGTCAAATTAAGATTGCTTCCTGATAAATCAGCCGGGTGCAAACATGCAGTTGAAAATATTTTCATAGACGTAACCGCTCATGCTATCAAGTCATTCCAAACCTATAAATTTTTAATATCAAATTAAGTCGGATATTAACATTAAACAAAATATTTAAATAACTCCTTGTTGGCAATATAAATCATCAAAAAAGTAAAATTTATAATACGCGTTTTCCCAACATTTTTTCCCACATCCCAATCATGTTCAAAAAAATGAATGTGTATTGTGCAAGAATTACCAATACATACCTGTTGGTGACATGATCAATAAGATGTTGTTTAAACATGAGACTCCATCTCTTGATAACATTCAGCAAACTTTGTTTGAAAGGCTTTGCGTCCACTCTAAACCATTTATCAAAAATGGTTATTCCTTCTATTTCTTCAACCTCAAAATAAAGCTTTTCGTATGTATCGATCTACAAATAGTTCAGTAGTGAAATGACAAAAATAACACTTTTTACCTTCATTCAAATGAAAATCAAACTCAAGTAAGGGTAAATGATATTTTCTTGAAGAAATTCAATGGTCTAAATTATTTCTATTCTGTGTCCTTAGCTAAAGAAAAGGAAAACCTTAATGAATAACAATGAAAAACCTTTTACAAACAAGATATTATTAAAATAAACAATGCATATAACATATTCGTTCAAAAATGTCACAGTTCAAAATTATACTGGATATTTTATGACACATCAGATAATACAAGAAACAGTTGAATTAACTAAAATCAACTCAGGCTTTTGTATTTCCAGCCTCAAGTGTAGTAAAACAAAGAAAACTGCTGATTTAAAGAGCAATAAACTTAAAATGCCTTGATGGTATGAACGACAGTCATATCAATGGCCTAATAAAGAATGAATACATACGGAGAAAAGTATAAACTTTAAAAAATTAGAAAACTATTCTGTGCAGGAACTACGAAATATCTTACATTGAAATAATAATAGCAATATTAAAATTTTGGAAACTTCAAAGAAAAAGGGTTTGTTGGTAAGTGTCCAATGAACATGGATTTACAAGGAGAGAAGATAAGAGAAAGACCGAAATGAAGGAGTTAGGAGAATATCCAGGAATATATGGCAGTAAAAATCTTATAAGGGAGAATGCACAGACTGCTATAGATGGAGAACACAATTCACAACGACAACCTCTGCCAAGGGTAAAAGTCGAAATAAGAATATGAACTTGACAAATATAAGACAGTGCACGAAGGCATAAGTGAAAAAATTCATTGTTTACGAGGGGCCAACAAAGTCATTTGAAGGATCACGGGTACCAAAGAAAAGGACCCTAGCTTATCATTGAAGAGAAATGACCCAACTAGTTAGATAAAAAAGGTGTAAAACAGCAGCAATACCACTATCATTATCGTCATCATCATCACTATCATCAAATAAAATCCGTTATTTATTTATCGAAGTGCATAGTGTAGCGTCACTACCGAGCACGTGCTGAATATAAAATGATATTGGTAAATATAACTGATATACTGGGTGCTCTTTAAAAAATGGGCACAGCCTCGCTGGCAAACATACCATGTTGTAACTTTAACAACACAATATTTCTTTTGGAAAATTTATAATTAATACCAATCAAGAAAAAATGCTTTCCCTGTTGTTAACTTCTCAATAGGTGAACGAACTTCATCTATGTTATCATATTTTACGAAAAAAACATGTTTGTAATCCTTGCGTCTTGAAAAATAAAAATTTCGCAAATTTCAACCAAACTTGGCTTTTACGCAGAGAAAGTAACAACAACAATAACAAAAAGAACCGGTCAAACCTTGTGCTATATGTTATCGGTAGGTAAATTGCCTTATCTGTTTTCATACTGTAAACGCAAGAATGGGTGAATAAAAGTTTAAAGACCATAAAGACATCCAACAATATACAATGACAGAGCCAAGACGTATTTCAATTAGAAATGGAGATTACTTTGTTTTACGGACTCCAGTTTAAGAAACTGCCATAACAGAAGCACCTATCGGAATAGTTATGTTAGCGAAGTCACTAAAGCTCTTCCTAGCTAATATATTTCACTGCATATAGCTATACCTGTTCTTTGAACTGTTCAAGAGTAGGTGGGCTTTCTGGTACACCATCTTCAGCGTGCGCTTCAATCTCTTCAGCTGTAAGTACATGGTTGTACAGCAAAAACTGTCTCATGAATTCATGTCGATCATCAACCCAAAGATATTCATAAATACCAAACGAATTCTTGTACTCGTTTGCTTTGTTCATAGCGTTGCTAACCCTTTCTAATATATCTTGCTTCATTTCACTTAATTCCATCATATCTTCCAGATCACGCTAAATGAGAAAGACAAAAAATGGATACCATAAATTATATAAAAAACATTGAATATTCTGACTTTGAGTCGAAATTCTAAAAGTTAATTGTTAACCTCATTGGAATTATAACTGGAACCAAACGATTGGACAAAGCAATAATTGTAGAAATGAGAAAGAGCTGATATAATAATGACGATAGTAGCTCATAACCAAAGTAATGCATATTTAGACCAGGTAATGCTAACAGCAACAACACTTCAGAGGAGTGAACCTATACGTAACGTAGGTTCACTTCACACAAATGGTTCTTATATACTTTTCCACTATTGAAATTATGGGCCAAATACACAANATTCTGACTTTGAGTCAAAATTCTAAAAGTTAATTGTTAACCTCATTGGAATTATAACTGGAACCAAAGTGGGTGGGGAAATGGGTTGAGCAAACGATTGGACAAAGCAATAATTGTAGAAATGAGAAAGAGCTGATATAATAATGACGATAGTAGCTCATAACCAAAGTAATGCATATTTAGACCAGGTAATGCTAACAGCAACAACACTTCAGAGGATGAACCTATACGTAACGTAGGTTCACTTCACACAAATGGTTCTTGAAATTATGGGCCAAATACACAAAACATAGCTTCTGCTAGCCAAAGAAAATTCATTTTGTATCAAGTTGATGTAAATCATTTCCTGTGCTTGTTTCGATTTTACATATTTTCGTTTAAATATAAATATTATATATATGGATCTTTACCTTGTTTTAATGTCTTAAAAACCGGTATAACATATTTACTTTTTTTAGTCCTGTTAAACAGCACCCCCCCATATAGCCCAATATACCTCAAATATCCCTGGAAAAACCTGGTTTCCATTTAAGTCACAAAATTACCAGACGATTTCCAAATTCTACTGTGGTACTTCACCAAAAGTCTTAGTTGCTACATATTAAACTATAATTGTTGATAAGTTTAAGCGCCATTGTGACGCCTGACATGTAGGCTGTAGTTGTTTAAGATTGGTCGACAGATTAAAAGAGTACATGCCTAGTATTTACCAAGAGAAATCTTGCATTTATCGTGTGCAGCCAAAATGACAGTACTGAAGTACTCACAAAATTGTTAATTCTGATTTAGATGTAAAGGAACATTTATTGCCGAGCCACGAATGGGCTAAGAATGTCGAGATCAAACAGTTCAAAGTGATTGCACGGCTAGTCTACCTTCAACTTTGAAGCATTCGAGGCAATTCATCTTTTTATCACCGCTTTGTAGACAAACGAATTTGTGTATGGTCTTTAATCGTGTTAGACAGCCAGTCACAAAAAGCCGTTGACCGCCTCCAATACATTAATTTCCTTTGTTCAACAACAAATAATTGAAGAAGTAAACGTAATGAAATCCCACAAACATAATTTCTAATTTGTTTTCTATTGCACAGCAATTTCATAACATGCTAATGGCACACACGATGTAATGCAAAGTATGCGCCATGAGGGTATATCTCCTATTCTTTTTCCTCTATCATTTAAAAAAGGTGCCGTTCAGTAAGCCTCAGCAATAAAGCTTCAAATAAAACGCATCTGATCGTTATCGTAATGGTACAAAGAGCACTGACGTAAATATTCAAGCTATTAGGAGCATTGTCTTAGCTCTTCTTACGATCACTATCATTAACAACAACAAATAGTATCATGGCGCAGGCCAGGGTCAAAGACCATGTTTTTCACTGCATGACGGTCATTATCTATTCTAATCGTTTCTCTCCACTAGTTTCCCTTCATCTTTTGATGTTATCAAAGGCTGAAATAATCTCCTTTGCCACCCTCTTCTTCGCCTAACTTCAGTTTTCCTTGTTTGAGCTACGTTTTCCAGCTTCTTTCTTGACACACGAAATCGAGGAAAATTGTTGTCTCCTGGTCTATGTGTACAAGACGAAGTACTTTCAATCGTATGATATAAGATCATATCACAAAACCGACTTTATAAAAAATAAGATTAGGATTTCTTGCAAAATATACCTGGTATTCGTCTTGGCCACTGTGAGCTGAAATCCTTTTTACAAGCGAGGCTTGCGAATAATAATCCGCAACAACTCCTTCCAATAAATCATAGAATCCTCCAGAAATATTGAATTCTAACGACGGTGTGAAGACCATATCAGGTGCTTGCAGTTCAAGTCTTACTTCGAAGAGTGGGTGTAAAGTGCTTTTATGGTCCATGTTTTCTAACATATAATTAAGACTACAATGTATACTGTTAAAAAATCCGTCAACTACCATTTCATCTAAGTGATCTAAGTACGCTTTCCATAAATCAGAATCCTCTACAGCTTGAAATAGGGTCAAATTTTCATTAACCAAGGAATGGATTTTCTCTCCAGTATCTTTAATTTGGTCATATCTCCTTTTTTGATAACTCTCCCTCTCCTATACAAACAAAATAAAACCAAAAATACCAAAGATTACTTTAACATACTGTGAAATGATTTGACACAGTCAATATGTTACCTAAAACTATCAACAAACGTTGACCATACTATCGAATAAATCATGATAAATGATCCATACCTTAACAAATACAACCACCCATGATATCAGTAGGCTTTACAGAAAAACTTCAAATTTGTCCTGGAAATGACCTGATTCAATGGAATTTTTTTTACTGAACTGGTAATAAAGAATTTAAAAAAAGAAATAAAGGTCTTGATTTTTCTTATCTTCCAACGTAAGTGAAAGTAACTGCTTACAGGCGTTGCCCTATTTTTTTCCCTATAAAGAAACAAATTCTATCACTCAATGTTAAACAAATTGCTTCCAGTTTACATCTTTTTCACTCGACATTTGAAAAAGCAATTTCAATATATTCTGACAAGGCTACCTAAATTCTAACACTTTGCATTACCCGTAAAACCTAGCAATAGTGCGATGGACCACGCATCATCCAGAAAATCAATGAACATGAATTTTCTACTGTTTTGTTTTGAGCAGCTATCACATTCAAAATCCTCTAAACAGAAAAGGCCTTCAAGAACAAGTTCTTTTATTCCAAAATTACGTCGTAAGGTGGAAAATTCAATTTGCGCAATTAATGGCATGCCCAAAATTTCTAAATAACAAACTTTATTACGAGTAAAGGAACGTTTGTTTGGGTATGGTTGGGTACGAATGCAGTTATTCCAGGGAAATTTTCTTTCTGGAAAACTAAACATTTCCCAAGTGCTTACATTATTCTAAACTGCCAATCGAGAGGTATCATAAAGTTATTGCAAGTAAAATTTATAACACTTTACAGGCATGAACATGTATAGCCCCAAAAAGCCAAACCACATTTTCAACTCAGAATAAAACATGCGGTGTAACTTGTGGTACTGATCGCAAGTTAAGCAAGGCATCATTTTACAGTAAGAAGTAGAAATGGACAAGATCAAAAGTCCTTCTGTAACTAAGTAAGCTGGTTTTAATTTTCACTGGCCACATACTTATTGCCTAAATTACCCATTTTTCATCTTATTAACGATTTGATCTTAAATTCAAATAATAAAACACTGCAAAATCGAACCTCTAAGTTTAGAAGTAGTTCTTTCTTTCCGTCTTTTCTTTCGTACAATGAGGACAAAGACCATTTTGCCATTAAAGTGTTCATAGCTTCAACATTGCTTTTAGAAGCCTGGACTCTCTTTTCTAAATCATGTACCATCTCACGGGTTGTTTCAATGTACTCCCAAACTCCTAAAATCAAAGAAAAGGCAAAATAACACGAATGGTAATAAATTCGGCAATCACCCTTAGATTCCTAAAATCAGTCATTATTGTGATTGCAATGGCTATTGTGATTTGGGATAGTTGTTTCTGTAATGATACATTCTAGATCTTTTCTGCATCTGTGATCCACAATGTAGTCTTAATAAAGAAAGATACTTCAAATACAGCAAGAACAGTTCATACTTCTCTAATTTTCTTTCCCACTTCGTATTGCCCAATGAACAAGTTAGATTTCTTGATGCTTTTTTCACAAAGTCTGTAATTGGATTGGCATTAAATAGCAGTATATTACCAACCATGATTTCATCATCTACACTTTAGTAAAAGTCAATTTTGAAAAAAATTAAAACAATGAAGAATCCAACTACAAACCTGAATTGTTCCAACTCAGAGATTTTTCTGCTTGCTCGAGCTGGTCATCGATAGCCCGGAGCTGTGTCTCAATTAAGGGATATTCCACCTCTAAGACAGTTTCTCTTATCTTGTTATACCATGTTACCGTAAGATCTAAGTTAGCACAGTATCTGTGAAATTCTTCGTTCCTGGCATAAACACTTGTTGCGCTTTCTGGTATTGCTTCCAAGCTATCATTTTCAGCTCTTTCAAGGTATTTCACTTCTCTAAGAACAGCAACAAGCTAAAAAAGGCAAAAGAAATCATAACATTTAACCTTCTCTAAATGCAAAAGTTACAATAATAATAGTAATAGTGACGGTGATGATAATAATGACGATGATATAAAATTGATAATCAAGTCAAAGATAAAGGAGCTTAATCGTGTCCTGAGTCATAAGCTTTTTCTGGGCTACGTTAGGAGGATACTCCTCCCTTCTTCGGCCCCAATAACCTATATTTATGACATCACCGAGCCAATAAAGCCAAGAGTTTTCCAGTTATCAAGTAAAATTGCTAATCACCACTGCAATATGGTGCCTTAAAATCCCAACAAATATGGGAAAATGTCACTTTATTCAGCAATAATGTCTCCTTGATATTGTTGAGAGGAAGTTTCCTCAATTTTCAATGACCTTTCTCAGGACCCCTGCAAACTGTAGGATTACAGTCTTCTGCATTCCTTCAATTCTGGTCTTAATTTCTAATCCTTTTACTCTCCTTTGTTATCTTTTGGTGTTCCTAATGCCCCGACGACTATTGGGACTACTTTCACTTTCATATTCCATAGGTTCTGGAGTTCTATCTTTAAATCCTGGTATTTCTCACCTTTCTCTTTCTCCTTCTGTTTTTATCCGGGTATCATATGGGATAGCAAAGTCAACGATAATGCAAATGTTTTCCTTCTTGATAAAAAATCTAGCCTTCTGGCTTCAATTCCCTAACCGGTTTGGGCAGATAAGTCCCACAACACTTTGCAAGTATTATTTTCAACTACATTTTCTGGTTCATTCGTTGCACCACTTATCCCTTACATGTATCCAAAACTTTCTGCATATGTCCCAAAGGATTCTTCTACCGACCCAATAATGTCTATTTTTGTATCGTTTCTGTGTCATTTTACTGCATTCGCTAATGAGATGATTGAGTTTCATCAACCTTAATGCACATTCTACATTTACAGTCCTCCTGTGTTTTGTCCATTTTGTCTTTGACGAGGTTCGCTTTAATGGCTTGCTCTTGAGCTGCCAGGATGTGAGGTTCGGTCTCCCTCTTAATGCCACCAATTTTTAACCATTTCCACCGTTTTTCTCCAGCAATCTCCTTAGTTTGTCAAAAAAAATTGGCTATGCAGGACTTTTTCCTTCCAGCTTTTCTGGCGCTTTTTTTCTGTTCGATCTTTATATTATTTCTCTGTTTCCGTTATTTCCATGATCTTTAAGCTGTACTCAACATTCGTTCCTTGCTCTTGTATGTACCTCCCTAGCCCAGTCTTTGATGTTTCTGTCGTATTTTCAATGCTCAAAGGTCCTCTACCACATTCGTTTCGTGAATATACAGCCGGTCTACATTGCTTTTTGGGTGGAGTGCTTTATGCATGGTCATTAGCTTCCTAGTACGTCTATCTAATTCTTCAATCTCTTGTTTCCTCTATCATACAAAGTAAAAAGATTGACTGATCCACTGAAACAGCCGATGTATTAATTGCTTAAATGATGTTATTTTCATTTAACTTTATTTCTAACACTTTCCTCGCTCTTCGTTCATAATCTTTGCTGACTCTTCTTTTCATCTCTGATGTCTTTATGTTATCTAAGTCTTGGACACCTAGGTTCTTGTAGGCTTCGTCTTTTTGGAAGTTCTTTATCATTTTGTTATGTGGCAAAGTAATCCCATCAAACTCGACAATCTTTCCCCTTTTCATGACAAGTGATGGGCATTTTTCGAGGCCAAGTTTCATTTCTATGCCTGGAGATCACACTGTCCAACACCAAACTCCCTACATATGTCATAGTAAAAAACGCGAAATTTATTTACTAATACATCCAGTTCTTTCTCACTCTTTCCAAAAAGCTTGCGATTGTCCATATCGAGAAGATAATTGATAGTCACGTCTCCCTTTCCAAGGTGGTAATACGCTCTCATTGTGCGAAAAAGAAAACCCATGGGGATATAGCTGATAACAAATAAAAAATTAAATTAATTAAAAAAATAATATTAACAATATTAATGGTATTAATAACAATAATTTCAATAAAAATAAAAGTAATAATCATTATTATTATTAATATTAATACAGTATTATTATTACTCCTTCGCTTGCCCACGATACCTAACAACTTTGGTTATTATACAAACATACCAGAAGAAAAAAATAAAGCAAAATTCAGTTTCACACACGTCTCCACACATTGCAGGAAAAAACCCGAAAACATACTGAATACGGTAGTTAATCGCCACAACGTTTGGCATGGACTGTAATGATATTACCCCATCACTTGTCAACATTCCTAAAAAGGTGATCCTTAGTTCCATCAGATAGATTTTTAATTCAGGTGAAGTTGTTGTTGCATAAATCTAACAATTTGTGCCTTAGATAAAGTTGAGGGTCTCTGAGCTTATAAAAAAATCGACAGCAGTCGTGGCTAGAGCATTTGAAACTAAAAAAAATCCTTTATACAAATCTGCTTCACAACTGGTCTGAAGGAGAGAAATGCTGTTCATCGGTCTCAAATGATTAAAACTAAATTAATATTACAGTGTGCAAAAAAGTTTTCCTTACATTTGGGTCAAAGTTAACGGAAATCAGCTTTGTCATAGGATCTCTGTTGATCAAGGGTTTATCAAGATTCTGTTGTGCTATGTTGCTAACACCGGAAGCCCAATCGTCATACGTTTTTTGTTCAAAGCTACGGTAAAAAGAAATTAATCAAATGATAAAAAAAACTAGAAACCGACTCAGTTACGTTTTGCATTAAAAAGCCAAAATTATTCTTAAGTGATTTTTAAAAATTACATTTAAGTACCTTTATGACTGCCAGAAAAATGTTAGCTGAAGTTTTGTTGTTATGAAATCAAAATGCTGCATGGCCACCACAGTTTAATCTTTAACAACAAATACAAGGGAACAATTGAAAAAAACACAGTGTATACTAACTAGTTCGTCTCTGAAATGTCCCAACCATAGAACATTAGCCTCTCTCTTCTGTTAGGTTGAGTTATCTTATACAAATCCTACACCTTCTCGTAAAGTCGTCGAGTATTGTTGAACTCCTCTGTACTGACCATTGAAGGACTGGTACTTCGAAGTTCCAAAACGGTGCTCATAATATTTCAAAATAGCAAATAACGTAAGTATAACCTCACAGACAGGTCTCCTATTAGGGCTGATTAGCAATTCTTCAAGCAAAAATACAAACTTGGCTTAATTTGTTGATCCATATAAAGAATATAAATAGGAAATCAGAAAGACAAGGCTATAAAGGCATCTCTCAATAAAATTCTATAGGAAGTTAAAATCTTACCCCAGCAATAGCTTGTTCATCTCATCATATTTACTAAAGAGTACCATAGCTTCTGCAGATTCTAGAATACTTAAAAAAATACAAAATTCGAAATGAAAGAAATATATTGTAACAGAAAAAGTTTAACCAAACTTGATTTCAAATTGCAGCTAGTACTTGTAACTAATTTTTATAACAGAGAACTTCCAAATGAACATAAACAGAGGATTTCTACAGGACGTCTCTACAGCCATTTCACAAATGACTATAGACTACTCTTTCTCAAACTGTCCGAGGCCAATCCGACCCGATAGTGCCCGGTCATTTCAGAATCCTGCCCTAACAAATAAAAAAATGATGAAAAATCATTTCCACCACCTTTATTATATTAAACAAAAAAATATTCAGAGAGCCTTAACTCGACCGTTAAAAATTTGACGATACTATTCCAATATACGCAAGATAACCTGAACAAATACATGAAATTATGACTTAATCTAATGTAAATCTGAATGGCCAGAAAGGTGCAGCGCAATGAATTTCGTGGATCATCCTTAATCAGATGCGTGAAGTGCACAAATTATCACGGGAATTCTGTGGTTTTAACAATGACAGCTTATCTATGCGACTGTAGATTATAGTTTTAAAGTCCACCAAAGTTCTTTGTAAATCATTCAAAACTCTTCAGTTTTCCAAAATCTCGACCAGATATAATAGAAATGCACTTAATTTGCTGGCTTTCAAAAGATGGAATAAATTATGATCTGTAACGAAATCCAGAATCGTCTGATACAGAAATACAATCCTTTTTGTTCATTTTCCTGTCGACAGCCATCTCACTTGTGTGTGATGAAGAAGACCCATACTTATTCTCTCACAAAACACTTCGAAAGAAGTTTTATTGTCCGATGTGATCATATAAACGCTATTGCTTTGATGCACTGTAGGGTTTGATCTGTCACAGGACTCAGTTCCTGATCTGCGAAATTCTCGGAGTTGAAGCAACAGAAAGGATTATTATCATGTCGGGATTAACTTCATTTATTAGCAAAAAAACCTCCAATTTTACGTTCCAATGTCGTCAGGGCACCTTCAGCAATTGTAGAAGCGAGGCTTGAAATTGGAATATATCTACATTCAAACAGTTTTTCACTACGTTGTGTATGTCTTGGGCACTGGTTATAGATTCAAACCTTTAAAATAAAGTTCTTCCTTGGCTAAAGAAAAGTTCTGGTATGATTTAGTGTAGGTAAGTAGCAAGCATTCATTTTTCTGGCAATTGTTTCGTTGTTGAGAAGAGAACTTTGTTGTCTCAATATTGAGACCAAATAGAATGCCAGTTTTTAATCGAGATTTCGTCTTGCGGGGACGAATTTTATCATTACTGTGAGGTACCGGTAATGAGGTACGTTCCTGGTGTCTTAATATGTCTCCTTCCATCATCCGAAGAAAAATGTTAAAGACAAGTTTAACACTTCCCTTACCCATTGTATCTGGTGGACACTGCTTTACAGTGGATGGCTGTGTTAGCAGCTAGTAAGGAGTCTGTGCTCGGCCACACTAAACCTTTCTAACTCAATCTTGTCCATTTTTTAGCAAGTGGACAAGACTGAGTTCCTCTGTTTTCCATTTCTTCTCCTTAAACCGTTCAAAGTAATTCAAAGGCATTTTTTTTGTTACGTAAGATAAATGTTATTAAGTTGATTATCAAGTTCCATTCCCTTCAAAGAATAATTTAAAAATGACGTACACAACAAACAGAAAGGATTA
Source organism: Morbakka virulenta (assembly GCA_003991215.1). Lineage (NCBI taxonomy): Eukaryota > Metazoa > Cnidaria > Cubozoa > Carybdeida > Carukiidae > Morbakka > Morbakka virulenta. The sequence goes on from RDPX01000037.1 coordinate 2,927,859, forward strand.
GTTTTTTCCGGGTCGTCAATAAAAATTTAAAATTTCATATAATCCATAAAATACCGCCAAATTTTTCTGTTCCAGTAAGCCGAGCCTTGCTCGGTTGCCTATTGTTTGAATGTGACTGTGGCAGCATCTGAGTACGAAATATCTTTTAATATTTTTACATAGGCATCTAGATAAGACTTCTAATCTCACACCATGTTTCATGCTCTGAGACCTTGCTTCAACTTAAGCTTGACTTCACTATAGTCTTAATGTTCAATTTATATCTCAACAATTTTGGGCAGTAATCTCTTAGCGTAGCTTATAAGGGTCTTCAAGCGATATAAAAAATAATATTTTTATATCTTGCGTACCTTTTATGTTAATTTACTTCAATGAGATTAGCTTAACAAAGAAATTGCATTGAAAAAACGGGATAAATCAACGCATATGGGGGTTTTCATACAAGATTTCTCCCCAAATCTTCCCTCTACGATCAGTTCTCTCCTAAGCCGTCAAAATGTTTACCTGTTTACCACTTTGAGAAGTATGTCGGTTTCACAAAATTTAAGTACATTGTAAACTAATGATTGCTAGAAGGAATCTGCAAACTGTTTATTGAGAAGTATCACAATTAAAATGATGTTTATTTTGTTCAAAAGCTTTATCGTTGGCACTCGACACGCTTAAGACGCCAGAAGAAAACACAAGTCAAATCGAGTTCATATCAATACAGAAAACAAAAATAAAAACGCTTGGTCTTTTAATATGAAAATAAATGAGCAAGAATTAACGCTTACCCATGGTTTAAAGACATTCTTAAACTCTGCATAGGTGTTTTAAATCGTTTTCGCAATTCTTGAGCCCATCTTAAGGCACCAGCTACATTTGGCATATTCTTATTTATGGGTGCAGATTTGCCTTCTGCCTCTGCCATGACATGTTTATCATACACAACTTTTGCATGGTCCAATTCAGTTTCCACCATTTTCAGAAGGACCGGATACTTTGCTTCCAAGTCTTCATTTATATAAGGTCGGTCTAGTAAGGACCCGCATATGTCTATTAGCTAAAAGAAAAAAATAGTAAGCAGTAATAAAGAATCTAACATTGTTGGGTCAGGGATTCCTTCTCTAGAAAATATAGTAGTTTCCATCATTACTGGAAACAAAAATAATAGGTTATGGCATACGGCTATCACAGCCTGCAACACAACTGAAGGTAACAGCAACAACAGAAAATGATATTGCAGATTGTAGAAAAGTGATTCATGCCATTATAATGGGTAGCGATACAACAATAAATCAAATGTGAACCCCGAGTTAAACTTTTCCTGCTGCTGCGCCATTTACCGAAGGTATACAAGATGGGGTGCAAATATACTGAAAAGCTTTTTCTCCATATCAGCTCCATTTGAACTATGCAGAGTAAATATCTAATCAACTTGTAGCTATGGCCTTTATCAACCAAATAAAAACATTGAAGTAAGCGGTCCTTTAAAAAAATGTCCATTAAAAGCTTTAATCGGAAATACAGCGCAGGCTTTGAGCAAATCTTACTTTGCATCCTTGCAAAGATTTCGTGTATAAGCTACATAGTTTATGCTAGGGTTACCTTATTTAACAGCAGTAGAATTTATGGTACATGGGTACTTGGTTTCATAACTATAACAAATACAATTTAACTTCAATGGACTCTGTTTAACGGGAAAGATTACTCTCCACTGTGTTTCTGGCACCGTATGAGTAAGTGCCCTGCTACCTGTTTTACTTGGCGCTATCCTGATAAATACCTACTGCAGAGCACTCATTTTGTTGCAATTTAGTGACAAGTAGGTAGGTAGCAAATCGAACGCTTGGCAGCTGTATAGATTATTTAACTAGGTGAAAGGTCAAATATCTGATCTTGACAAATAACCTAAGTTACACTTTTACCCCCACATAGTTGAAAGATGATACCATGTAATTTCTGACAATGGTCTAGCCTTAACGGTTAAAGATAGCCTGGTTAACTAGGAATTAGCACCCTCTGACTGCGAAATCCTTATCATAGCCATAACATATGGGGTCAGAATCAATCGAATCAAACGAATTTTACAGAAGAAATGTTGAGTCTGGTGCAACTTCAATGAAAAGTAAACATATTCTCAACAAATACCACAATACTAAAATTTAGTTATCAGAATTCTAGTAAGTTGTTACTACGAACTAAGAAGGTGGCGGTTAAACTACTTTGGGCTTTCAGATGAAAAAGCATGATCTCACAATGGGTACTCGAACACTGCAAAATACTCACCTTACCCTACCAGCCCCATCACACCTCTTGACAGGTGCACAGGGTAACAGTTAGTGACCTCCACCGAGCACGGCTCTGGGATTCCCGAGCAGCTGCATTGAGTATTCTTCCAGAAACTGCCAGATCTTTCTTAATGTTTGCAAAATAGGAGGAAGAATATAAACTAATAAATTACTCTTACGAAGAAGTAGCATTGATTTCTTACCTTAAAAACTGCTTCAACTCCGGAGCAATCATCAAAAGCTTGGTTGATAATAGCTCCTAACCTGCGGTCAAGGTCTGTAATGCGTTCTTTGAACAATACATAATCATCAACAAATTCCTAGAGTAAAATAGCAACAATAAAAATACATACCAATTGCAAGTATATGATTTAAAAACAGGGCTACTTATTTTTTTTTGCAACTGTCTTTAATTAATAACACTCAACAGAAGGCCTTGTACCATGCAAAATGTGGATTTTCTTTGCTTACCAAAAGGAAGTTGTCAAATGTTTTAATGAAAAAGGTAATGGTCCATATTATCTTTAAAAATGCCAGGATCACGTTGGGGTAGAAACGAAGTAAGGAGAAGGGATCTCAACATTGTGCTATTACGATGAAAGAGACTATTAGCACAAAAATCTTAAAATTTCTTTTGCCATAACAAGGGCAATTGTGCAAAAACTCGATAGCACTAAGTAGATCTTCTAACAAGATAAACAAAAATCAACTCAGCTAACTCTGCATAACACTTTTAAAAGATATTTACAACTCGAGTCGGCAATATTCCTGAAATGTTAGGGAGAATAAAGAAAGGAGACGTAAATACGTTCATCCGCATCGGAGATTCAATTTTGAGTTCGGTCAAAGGCACAAACATCGATACACCAGTCCAATTGACCACCAAAATAACAATAATTCTCTATGCAGTGCCTAATCATGGATCCAAAAGAGTACGAAAAAACCTCTGCATACAGGAAATTCATGCAATACAAAAGTGATAAAATTTTCTGGTGATCCGGTTCGCTACATTATTATACAAATATGGCTTCCACTCTAAATTGGGCATACAAGAGCCACTGTGGGAGCTGAGTGATGACTACTCTTTAACATATGCTCATCCATACTGTGAAAAACATTTCAAAATAATGAGACTTTTCCAAAAGAACATATTTTATCTTTATCACGTAAGTCACAAACCGATTCTTGCGTCATTTTCAATGTTTATCGGTCAATTAATAATTCAGGAGCTACTCTAGAAAGAAAAGTGTAAGGTCCGACCGCAGTTGGGATGAAAAGTTGTGTCATCAGCATAAATATCAACCATACACAATACAATATTGGGGAGATAATTCATGGGAGACGGGAGACAAGTATGGGACAAAAGATATAACCTTGTAGTATGCAAGCAAGGACCAAAAACTCAGAAGATATCTGATCCAAGATAATCCAAAAACTCTGATCATAAAAGAAATGATGATATGTCAGAATTTCTTTTAGATACCCCAGAATTAATTTTACGTATCCTTCAAATACTCCGATTTCAAACATCCTACATCGCTTTTGTCCTGTCCACAAAAACTCTCTTTGCCTTTAAAATGATTTTCTTACATCAACTACTTATTTGCCCAAACATCCTTATCATATTCCACATTATACTATTTAAAGTAATTTCTATGAGTCATACTTGCTGACTTAGCTGGGGTCAACCATGCAGATAAATGACGTCTAACAAAATTTCATATGAGGATCATTCATTTCGACATGAACCCAATCGCAAAACTGTAATGCTGCTGTAAATACCCTCTTCAGTTTATACCACATTGCCCAGCAGTTTAAACGAGTTCAATTGCAATTGGTTGGAGATTCAATAATAATGAGGCTTTTTATATACCATCTCATAAATTCATTTTAGAAATGAATCATGACGAACAGGATATGCTGAAGAAACTTGACTTGACGGCATAACAAAGTAAGGAGGACTTCCTCTATAGTTGGGAAAATGAGGTATCTACATTTCCATATTGATTTACCTATCATCATTCACATAGGTTCGCGGAGTGACAGTTATTGTTACCCCTTGTACAACTTAAATGCAAAGACAAAAGGTACTAATAAAATCAAAATCCAGTATTCCTTCTCAAGCAGTCTCTATTTACATTCAAATCCCAACAACAGTCACATTTTTAAAGTTAATATTTCAAATGCCAGCAAAAAAAATTCAGGAGACCAAAATTTCATATTATACAGAAAAAGCACCAATAAAGCGCCTTATCACTCCCGTTATAAAGAAAAATTTCTACCGCCACCAATGATTCTCAAACCGTTTAGGGACACTTGCGCTGAAGTTTTAAAATACAGTTGCAGGTGTTACAATATTTCCGTTTATTACTTAGCAATTTCCTTGACACGCTTCCACTTTTCATTGACCAAGTTAAAAAATAGTGGCATCCCTTTGATGACTGGAAGTCGGAAGCTCACCGTATTGATCCTTGAATTTCAAAAAATGTGTTGGACCCTCTATTTCAAATCTCTAACAGAAAATAAATAATATATGCTTATTCCTTGAAGAACAATTCTCAATATACTAAAAAGCTTTAAACCAACCATTTTCTATTTGGGCCCTTAACCCTACTTTTGGAGGGTTAATGTAGTACGATTAGGGATAGTCAAGAAAAAAAAGACTTCTTTTACCCAACTGCAAATAACCCCTTTCTTCCCGTTAAGTCACTTCTTATGAAGCAAATTTATGTTAGTTCGGGTTCAAATCCTACTGGGAGTCTATTCTCTGTTTGACAAACCAATGGTTGGGTTTACGTAAATGAATTTTTATAGAAATAGATATTATTGCATACCTTATCTAATGGATCCAAACTGTTATATGTACTTTTTCCAAAAACAGAATAATCCTCATTGAATTCATTGAAAATTTGTGCAACTTCATGACTAAGAGCTTTACCTTTCATAGCACCTATTTCCACTTTCTCCAGTTTGTTAAATTCGATTGCCGTGCAAAAAACATCCTTAAAAATACATAATTGAAAAATGTGAAAATGAAAGGGTGGAATATTGTTGTAAGGCAATCGAAAAAACGTTAAAATAAAGCATACTTTAAAAAAAGGATGTAACTGTAGCAATTTTTAACTCCAACAATATCGCCGAAAAACNTGATGCAGAGATGACTAAAATAGCATGGATTTTTATAGAAATAGATATTATTGCATACCTTATCTAATGGATCCAAACTGTCATATGTACTTTTTCCAAAAACAGAATAATCCTCATTGAATTCATTGAAAATTTGTGCAACTTCATGACTAAGAGCTTTACCTTTCATAGCACCTATTTCCACTTTCTCCAGTTTGTTAAATTCGATTGCCGTGCAAAAAACATCCTTAAAAATACATAATTGAAAAATGTGAAAATAAAAGGGTGGAATATTGTTGTAAGGCAATCGAAAAAACGTTAAAATAAAGCATACTTTAAAAAAAAGATGTAACTGTAGCAATTTTTAACTCCAACAATATCGCCGAAAAACGATAAAACTGAAAAACAATTTCTAAAAAAAATAAAACTTTTTAATATGAGTTCAAAAACAATGGGCATGGACGCTGGGCAACAACTTTTATCTCCTTAATGTCTGACAAGCTTCTGTGTACAAGGCATGTAAGAAGCTCTTCAGTCATGACAGACACTAAATAAAAACCCTGATAGGCAGTGAACCTTAGCTCGTGCACAAAAGCTCAATGTGTGCACCAACTATCCTGTGTATCCATCCCTTTTCAAATAGGTTTGCACAAGAAAGGTGATAGGTAAATAAATAGATAAAGTAGATAATTAAAAGGCAAGTAATTAAGTGGGAAGATTGTTAGTCACTAAGGTAGCTGTCGGTTTTATTTTGATTGACGATGGTTTCCACCTATGGAAATACTGGTTTGGTAATTAGTGCCTGGTGTTGCTTTGGAGAGTAGCCCAAATGTATTCCGCAGGTTACCGATAACTTCATTTGACTCCATTGGCTTATGGTAACCTAAATTCAATTTAGATAACATCTCAGATACAGAGCAATGAATCTGATTTTCTGCCATCAAAGGTAACTTTTGAGCTATTAGTGACAATATTTGTCTTGTAGAAAAGGAATACTGCATTTTGGAGATGAAAATGAGGTGTACTGCTCTTTTTCCTTATATTTTAATAATATTTAAAGTGCTGAAAATAATTAAACCTTACTTTATAAAGAAAAAACTAAGTCTCTTTTCGTTTCTATACTTGACCTTTGAATATTTTGACACAATTCGACGTATCCATCCAGAAAAACAATAAAACTGAAACAGTTTTTCATTCAAAAAGGTTTAAAAATTACACAATTTTTGTTTTGAAAAAAAATTATGTCCCTTGAAAGACGAGTCTGCCTGGAAATGTGAAAAATCATCTAACTTTAAAAACAAAAGAAAGGAAATTTTATAGCCAAAATGTGCATTGGATTTAGAAACGCCCATACTTGCATCCAGTATTCATGATGACAAAAATAGTGTTTAGTATACTCAAAAGGGCCTCCACAGTAATTGGCAAACATTTTTTCAGTACTAAACACTAACAAAGGATCGTGTTTATTGGCATCAGTCGTAAGATTAGTGTTATCTTATTCTGGTTTATACATTGCAAACTTGGCAACAAGAGATCTGCAACACATATTTACAGTTAGATTCTGTGCAGATCCAAATATTACCATTTTTGAAAAAACTTAGCTGAACCTAACATAGAACTCACTGCCACACCATAAACCTGTTTCCGAATAACATTTTGAAAGCTGAACTCAACCGATGTTACTCTTAAATTCATCAACCACACAAAAACTTCTGGAAAAAGTGATGACTCATGATCTGCATAGTACAATATTCTTGCACAAATTTCGATTACCTCATTATAGATGTCAGGAACACAGGCTGAACTTCCTTAAGACTGACTTACAAAAGGAAAGACCACGTGCTTTGAGGTTCCTGACAAAAATCCTATCTCTATTCTGTTCTGCCAAAAAGACAATGGAAAACCATTCACCAATTACTGTGGCCCTATTATAGTGCAGTGTAATAAACAGTACAGATGCTGAAATAATCAAAATTATTTATCTTTGAGTATCTGGCCCACCCAACCCTGCTTTCCACTTGGCAACGCTGGATAATATTAGTATCCCGTTTTCATTGATTCTCTTCGCAGTCAATAAAATGTTAATTGTCATTAATCGTTTTAGAATAAAAGTGGCTGTTTCTCTTCAGCCCTATTATGTTTTCTCGTCGATAAACAAAGCTAAATTTTTATCTATCATTTTGGCATCTTAGTCCAAACTAGTGCAAGCAACTAAATTATCTGTATCGTGCGAAAACACAGGGGCATCTCTTGTCCATCTGAGATTTTCTTTGTATAAACTGAACAAATTATGTAAACAAAGAGAAGTTCATTATCAATCTTTGTACTATATAAACTAACCTCTAACTAACCTCTAACTAACCTCTACTAACCTCAAATAACTCCAGTGTTAGTTAAAACTACATGTATCGTGTGAACATAAAGGTTGATTGTCATCTCTTTTTCACCCGGATGAAATACAATACTTGCCTTGAAAAATTCAAGTTTTTATAGAAACTAAATATATCAAGTCAACAAAAAGATGTCTTATTTAACTACACAATACTTAAAATACAATATAACCACATATATTGTTATGATCTGGTTTATCATGTCAATATTAGTTGTACTGGACTGAAAATAGGCATATGTCTCATTAGTTCGAATGGTCTTCGTTCAAACTCACTGTATCAAGTCAAGATGAAGAAATTTTTGTTTATCTCGACTAAAACAATACTAACCTCAAGAAGTTTAAGCCTTTGAATGAACTGGTCATACCGTGTGAACACAAGGTCACTTGCAAACTCCCACTTTTTTATTTCGTTTTCATTCTTGAAAAATTTGTGTATTAAATTTCTGCAGTTTTCAAATTGATGTTTGTATTCTTCTAGAGTTTTCATAGCACGTTGTATTTTATCTAGAGCTTCCTCAGACTCTGACTTAAATATTTCAGCAGGATCAAGATAGTTCCTTGCCTATAAAATAAATCAGACAAAACTGAATATCAGGTAAATTTCCAATCTAAAATTTGAAACAGTCAAAAAAACTCTTACCAAAAAACTGCTTAAAACTAAGCCTGTATGAACAAATTAGATTGAGTTTGTGAAAGAACTGAAATACGAAAATGGTATCTTTAGTATTAGAACAAAAATGTCCACTTTACTCGTCAAGAGTTTGTCTGACAATTTCTACTTTAAATGAAGCATTAAAAAAATTTTTAAACAAGAAAAATGATATTCTCCACTATCTTTCCTATTGCTGATGCAATCAAACTATTTTAATATTGCAACAATTAAGAAAGAGATTCTTTTCAAACTTGGTTCTGGTCAACTACAATAAATTATTAAGGCAATTAATTGAGCTCGCTTGCACTATTTTAATATTTCCCATGGCAAACTCCTTTGTCCACTTGAGAAAATAGAGATCTATATGTGTAACCTATTGTTCTTCTAGCAGTGCTTGGTATTATGATACAACTTGTTTACAACCCACACAATAGCATTCCCTTTAACAGTCCACATAACCTAAGCACAAAACTAATTCCCAATCAACCAAAAAATAACACAAACAAAATATGTTGATACATGCTTGTTTTATGCGTATAACTTAACTTGTATTCCAATAAAAGGCCTTCAGACCTGACAATAGGGTCATGTCTTCTACAGACAAGGTAACTACTCTAGGTTGATTACATTTTACAACCGATTTCACCTTTTGCTTCTTCTTCTTCTCCTTTTTCTTTTCCTTTTTTTTGGGAAGATAACAAAACATTAAGAGAAACTAGCTTAACTATTCTATGGCGTCACCATTGATGTTTAGTAGGTCACTACTCTCAAAGTAAACTTGATGAACAGGAGTATTTGATACTTCATTCAACAATTTGTTTTCTGTTAAGTATGCAATATTGTGTCAACATATCCTAGCTTTAACAAAATACTCATTATTTTGCAGCTTTTTAGCCTTTAAAATTATTTGTTTTTGTATACCGTTCTTTGCCAGGTCAGCATGCTATATGAAGTGAACAATCAAAACAAATGTTGAACATTAGTTTTAATTGCTTCGAAATAAAATTGTACTTTGTATTATAGAAGCTAAATTTAAATATAATCAAACTCTCTAATGTAAAACTTGATTCAAAAAGGTCACTAACCAGCTCAATCAATAAATTGCCAATTTCTTGCAGTAGCACCACAACTCTACCAGGTCTTCGATAAAAGCTAGAGTTTCCCCAAATAAGACCAATGACGTGAAGCAAAGGTGCTAACAATGAAACAGCTTCATCAAATTCTGCTTGTTCAAGATCTTCAATATGTCTTCTGAGAGGCTTAAGGTGCATATTAATGTCTCTGGCCTCATCAAGTGCTGCATACAAAAGAGAAAAATAAAAAATCTGGTGAGACACTAGAAAAACAGATAGATTTACCAGCCCATACATCACAAAAATACCATATGTAGGTCTTAATCATGCACTTATTAAATAAATATGTAACACAAGCTTTGAACACACAAATCTCATGCAGTGCAGAAAAAGGTCATACCTTTAGAGGATGGGCTTAGGTACATCAGTGTAGGGTTTAGAATATAACCTTGTGTCACTTCTGTACTAAGAAAAAATGCTGCTTCATAATTACAACATTTACCTATTAATGATCAGACAATATCATTCATTCCATAGATGATAATAAGATTTGAGTTTATTGAATAGAAAAGCATAACAAACCTTGCTAAATGCCTTGTCTATGATAAAAAGTACAGTGCTCATGAAAAACTTATTCACTCTTACTTGCCTGCCACCACTCTTCTACATCTCACTAAAAATATCAGTTACTTTATCACCTGTATAGCACTCAACATTTACATTGAGTTCTTTTAAATCAAACACAGCTTTTATTTTACTTTTTTGTTGGCTGTTCCACTGCCATCAGAGCAACATTACCTGCCATCACCCCTTCTGTCATGATATTTTATTCTAAGACTTTGGTATTTTGTTTGGTATTGTTTGGTTGTGTTAATGGACTTTAATGGTATTGTGTTAATGGACTCTATTGTTGTGTTTTGAGACATGAGACTCTAATATTTCTTTTGTTTTCTTTAGGCTAGAATATTAACAACTTCGTAAAGCCTTATTTACATTATACATCAAAAGGTCATTTTGTCACAACTTCTTTCCATGAAACTAAAATCCCTCCTACCATACATTTGTCCACTGCTTTCTCAAACCCTGTCCTAATCCAATCTTTTTAACATAGCAAAATATTTCATTATTTATTTCAACAAGTTGCCTGTTCTTGAAAATCCATTAAACACAGCACAGAAATAAATATCTTCAAGAACAAGTGTTGCACAACTTCCAATATTACCAATTAAATGCTATATTTCCTGACCTACTAATGCAACATAACTAGGTCTTAAATTTTCATTGAGAGCTATGGCTAAGTTTTTATCACTCTTAATATTTTTGTTTTATCTTTTTGGCTGACCAAAACAAAAACAGTGCCAAAACAGACTTTACCATGAATAACAGCTGTCATTTTCTCCAGTCCATTTACAAAAAGAAAACACCACCTCTCAGAAATAACATATATCTGGTGATTATCTTGTTTTGATTTGTGGCATTCAGATATATGCTACCAGAAAACTCACCAGTTCAGTTTGGATTTTCTTCCCTTCTAATAAAAAATCTTGAGTGATTTGGCTAAAACTCTTTTCTGTTACTACTTCATCATTTGATTGTAGGTACAGTGAGCTAAAATTTTCAAGGAAATGTGCAAATTCCCTTTAGCAAACTTTAGTACTGTAATCAAATTTCAGAGAGAATGGGACTGAGCTGATCAATCATAGGCAACAGTGCAGCAATTACTTATCTGCCATTGTACTCCTCAAAATTGCCACTCTGTAGGCCTATTATTGGGTGCCATATTTCTGAACCTAGTCACAACATTTCTTTCATGATGACCTGTTGCTCTTTATGAGTAGATTTCAATACTCATTAATGCAATGATTTCATGAAATGAGGTACTTCCTTCAGTACAAGCTGCCTGAAAGGGCACAGTTTGTTTTTCACCACAGAATAAGAAGTTAGTTTAAATTAACACCACTTCATACTTCCCATGTACACTCTAACAATTTAAAGATTTTTTTCTCTGTTGCACCTCTTTAGGTCTCCTTTGCATGCATTGCGCCTAGTATATTATCAGCATTTCTTAGCCTATTTAGCCTTCACAGACTGTCTGCAATGTTCATTTTACCATACCTGTCTCTTTGTAGCCCAGAATTCTGCAAAATGTTTATGAGACACAATAAGGGATTGTCAAATAAAAATGACCTTTAACAGAAGGAAAGAAATAAGTAATACAAAGACTGTTGTGGGATCTCAGGTAATACATTGATCACACATGGTGACTATGTTATCCTAACCCAGGCCAAGGAAAACAATTTATTTTCTCCTTTTTCACCTGAGCCCCACAGTTAGTGAAATAAATGTACCATTTATAATTTTGAAACATTTAGGTTCACCTTCCACTAAGAAAATCCTTTCATTTGTTAGGAAGATTTCTGCTCCATCATATTATCATGATGACCTATATGCTTCTGATATTGCCAATGATGAGCTGTCTCTCCAGCCTTGGCCACAAACACAGCCAGTTGTTCAGCAGGTTATCTTATAGAAATTATATTTGCATCAGGAAAAATTTTGACAAAACCTTTCAATTATTTCAGTTATAATTTATCTGAGACATTTAATTCAAATTTCTATCACACTGCCAATACTGCTGACTTCCACAAGAGATCTAACAGGAAATACAATATTTTTAATAAATGATATTTTAAAGTATGTTGTTTAACATTCCATTATGCTCATTTGAGATGCTCTAGATAATTAGCAAGCAACATGAAAAGCATGAAAAAGGAGAGGAACATAAAGAAGGGGTGAAAGAACCAAAAGTTACCTCCAAACATCCCATTTCTATTTTACAAGCTCAGGGTAATCAAAGAGGGATGGATTATAATATGCAATGAAGTTTGCTGTATGCAGACACCCTCCTGTTACTTCTCGAAGTTCCTCAGTTATTCTCATTGTGGATGATTTGACTCAATTTTTTCATTTATCATCAAAAATCATCATTGCTAAGTTTTTGACTCCTTTTACTTTAATAGCTTCTTTCATATTGATTTTTAAGGAGAACTCTTACCCCCTTTACTGTAACTTTGCAGTTGACCACTTCAACAGCCAAGTAATGATTTTTCTTCAATCAAGGGCCTAGATCTTCAAAGGTTTATGTGAAGTAGCTGCATCACTCTGGAGACTGGCAAAAAGAAAAATGTGGATTTGTTTCCTGATTATATGTATGTGATACCTTTTCTTCCCTCAATACATTTTTCTCAACCACCTTCTAACTATTTTCATTTTTGCATGTAGATCATATTCTGCAAATTTTCTCTGCCAGTCACTCTCTAGGAATGTTGCAAACATTGAATCAAGAGATAAGACATACTTTAAATTCTCCTTCCAATTTTGAAGCTGATAATGGCCTCAACTTATGCTAAGCACCATTGCTTTGGTGATCTGTGAATGGTCACCCTGACTTTGAGAAATCATAGTTTCTATCAGATGCCCTTACTGTCTTGTAAAAGGTGTGTGGTAACTTATACAATGAATAAGTAGTGAGAATTCATAAATCTTCTCAAGTAACAGACCAGTTAAGCTGCACATAAACAGAAATAAATTTGCAAAACAAAACAAAACACATTCAATAGTAAGCTACAGTATAAGATTCCACAATCACTGCACTACAAATCCCTCTTTTCATCCCACAACAAAAACCTAATGGCTGAGTATTAGACTAAACTGAGTGGGGCAATCAAACTTTTCTCATTTGTAATCACATACAAACATTAATATAACAGATTTATAGTATGATATACTGAACTGGAGTATGAAAAAAAAGATGACTGCAGTATGTGAAAAAAGATTCAGCAAAAGGTTAAAGATCAAATGGATAGATGTGGTCATGATGCCAGTTATACTAATGGTACTTGAAGTTAATACCAGACTATAAAGTCAAGAAACATGATGACATCAGATCAATATTGTTGCCATGATTGTTTTAGGACCCTCTGAAATATCTGAATAATAAAACAAAGTTTTAACTGAAAACAAATTGATAACAATAGTTTGTAAAACAATTTCTGATTATCTTTAATTGAAAGGGAGGAGTAAACAAGTCTGCACAGTAAGGAAACTTTTAAAACTTTACATCTGAAGAAAATTCTCTCAAAGTGAGGGTATACATACCAAGAACTACATCTCGGAACATCTTTTTGAATGCTGGGAAATAACTACTCTTTGTCCTTTCTAACAGTTTTGCCATATTTTTCACTTTGATATCACGTAGCTATAGAGAAAAACATATTCTCATTAGTATTGGTTCTGAGACCCATGTGAAACCATTTTTATATGCTGCAGGTCAAAAATACAATATAAAAGGGCTACTTAAAAGCCATTGCACTAAGCCTTATTTAAACTAAACACAATGTTTAACTGAACTATACCAACTGCAATGTAACCTGTCGGGACTGAGTCTCTGGGTCTGAAACCCTGCATTAAGTTTTGTCAGTACTGGAAACAGTTAGCACAATAGAAATACTATACACAATAAATCATTCATACAAGGTTAGTATCATGTCATAAAAAATGACTCTTCTTTCTTTCAAAAGTAGTCAGTGTCTATTTTACCATTTAAATTCTGAAAAAAACATTTGAGCTTATTATCTTTCCCAGTTAAAAATCAGTACCACAGAAATGTGCTATTGTAATTTTAGTATACAATGTATTTTTTCCTGACTTATAGTCCAATCAAAACCCTACATCCACTTTAGAGAGAAGACATAGCTAACAACTTATTAGAAGGGACATAGAGTTATATAGAGAAAAGTCATGTACCTGATCAAAAATGCACTCAAGGTTTGTAGCTCTTGCTTTCCAGAACTCCAACTCAACAAATGGGTTTGGGTTCAGCCCATTAAGTAATGGAGTTGCAGAGTCCCTTTTCAATACAGCCTGGATCTGATGAGTCCAATCAATTATAACTGATTCAACTGCGTGAATAAGAGACCGATCTACAGCACTGTCACTAAAAACAAATATACCAATATTGAACTTTTACAAGAAACAAAAAAAAGAATAAAACTTTTAATATTGAATTAAAATTTTTATAATTCTTAATAGTAAGTAATTTAGATTTTCCATCTGAATATGTTACATCAGATTGGTGCAACTTGATTTCCAGATTATTACACATGCCATTTGATGTTCTAGTAGCATCTAAATCAGGATACAAACCACCACTTGTTATCATGCTATCAAATTTTATAGTTTTTATCATTAATAAAGATAATAAATTATAAAGTCAACTGGTTATATACCCCAGCTTCAAATTCAATAACATTCATATACATTCAGATACAGTACTATTTTCTTATTAAAAAAACTCCTCTGATATAGGAACAACTTCATTAACTTCATTACAACAGATTAATTTTAAAATTTTGAAAAGAAGTTATCCACCATACTATCTATTCTATTCATAAACTATTGTAAATAAATAAAGATAATAATAATTATAATAATAATAATAATACTTAATAATGCTTCCAAGTACCAGATACACTTGGAATTGAATCAGTCAATTTGCAATCTAAGGTCTTGATAGACAAACCCATAGAAATGCAAGAAATGCCAAATTGAATGCAAAATCCAAAGGTCTGAAAATTCTTGCTGAAAAATGGGAAAATAAAGCACTCCATGGTCAGTACCTTAATTGGCCAATGACAAAGATATTAACAAATTTTAAACTCATCAGTGGTTGGCTTCATCTGGACTTAAATCCCAAACAGGTTATATTATTGCAGCTGAAGATCAATGTCTCAAGACATGAAAATTTTAGGCCAATGTCTTAAAAACTGGCACTGATCCCTCATGTAGAATATGTAATCAGCATGAGGAGACTATTGATCATATAGTGTCTGCTTGCCCAATATTAGCCCCAACAGAATCTCAAAAGTGCCATGACAGAGTCAATCAACATATCCACTGGATGTTATGTAAAAAGTTTGAACTTCCTCACTATAAATATTGGAGGGAACATAAACCACTTTGTGTTACAGAAAACAATTTTATCGCAATACTCTGGGACTTCAGTTTTCAAACTGACAGAACTATTCAAGCAAACTGACCAGATATTGTCATTAAGAACCATCAAGATAAGACCTGCTTCCTTATAGATATGAGCATTCCTGATAGTAACACATCATTAAAGATATTTGAAAAACTTAGTAAGTATAAGGATCTTGAAATGGAAATAACAAAGATGTGGCATTTAAAAAACACTACAATTCCTGTTGTTGTTGGAGCTCTTGGAATTGTATAAAAAATGCACAGTATTATATTGACCAAATCCCTGGAAATATATCTCAATCTGAAATACAGAAGATTGCACTTATGGGTACATCACACATCTTGCAAAAAATTCTTTTTATGTAGAGTGTAGCCTAATTATTCCTTCTNCCAGATATTGTCATTAAGAACCATCAAGATAAGACCTGCTTCCTTATAGATATGAGCATTCCTGATAGTAACACATCATTAAAGATATTTGAAAAACTTAGTAAGTATAAGGATCTTGAAATGGAAATAACAAAGATGTGGCATTTAAAAAACACTACAATTCCTGTTGTTGTTGGAGCTCTTGGAATGTATAAAAAATGCACAGTATTATATTGACCAAATCCCTGGAAATATATCTCAATCTGAAATACAGAAGATTGCACTTATGGGTACATCACACATCTTGCAAAAAATTCTTTTTATGTAGAGTGTAGCCTAATTATTCCTTCTGTTGCTTGAGGTCCCAGGGTGGGACTTGGCACTGATCGTATTTAAACAAAGTGAATTCAAAACATAAAATAATAATAAACATAAAAATGTACATAGACTTTTTTGTTTGATATGAGTAAGTAAAATTTATGGGCTGAAGTGATAATTCTTTACTGAAAATAAAAAAACAAGGGCTTCCATTACAAACTGTCAAAAAACAGAACCATGAATTAAAGCAAAAGGAATAGAGTTGGCAAAGGTTTAAAGCAAATAACAGAAAATTAAACAAAATAAATGTGGGAAACTTTTTAGCAACATGTAATTGCATGGCCTTGCTATGACTGACCCTCATAAAAACCCCAAAATGTTACACTTTTCCTAGTGAGAGTATCCTGCTTTCTCAGCAATAAAAACATGTACACTACATTTACTAACATGAGAAAAAAATTATGACTTTCCCATCAATTCTTCTACAAATACCCTTAATACCACTACAGAACAACAAAAAATCAATCTACTGATACATGTTGCCACAACGTGTGGCTACTGCAAGCACCTTTTATATATTGTTAAAATTTATCCTACCTTGTCTGACTATCACCAATATGTGCTGCTTTTTCTGCTCCAACTGGTAATGGCAATAGAGTTCTTCCCTTCACTTGCCCTGATATTACATAGACATTATTTTTCAATTGGTGAACATGTCGTAAAACATCTTGTGAAACTACAGATGGCCAACCATTGTGATTTTTCTCATTTGAGAGCAGAGGCACCAAAACCTAAAGGATTCAAGTCATTTGAGATTTTTTTTGAGTATTATGTGATATATTGACATAAACAGCAAAAAGAAACATGCTTCTTTTGCTATATAAGCTAGTTTTGTGACATGTTTATCATGTTAGGAAAATAGAAACACTATGCNCCAATATGTGCTGCTTTTTCTGCTCCAACTGGTAATGGCAATAGAGTTCTTCCCTTCACTTGCCCTGATATTACATAGACATTATTTTTCAATTGGTGAACATGTCGTAAAACATCTTGTGAAACTACAGATGGCCAACCATTGTGATTTTTCTCATTTGAGAGCAGAGGCACCAAAACCTAAAGGATTCAAGTCATTTGAGATTTTTTGTGAGTATTATGTGATATATTGACATAAACAGCAAAAAGAAACATACTTCTTTTGCTATATAAGCTAGTTTTGTGACATGTTTATCATGTTTGTGTGATGTTAGGAAAATAGAAACACCATGCATATAGATGAAGTATACACTACATACCAATCCAAAATTAAGGTAATTACAAAACTGTAGTTAACTGCCCACAGTAATGATAAATTAGCTCCTGCTTCTCATGTCAGCAACCTGGTCAATATCTCCAACTAATCTGAAAATCTTAAGAGCTGGGAAATGACTACAACAACCACATGGGTGCTCCCACAATGATCTAAATTCTATTGACAGAAAAAAACTAATCCATGACACATATGTCTCTCAATAACAGTGTAAATCAACCATCAACTAGTTGAAGCAAACAAAAGAACACTGATTGTGACTGCCAGGATTGCAAAATTAAGTCTTCCAACAATCTCATTCATAATTGGCCAATAAACAATTTCAAATAAATATCTAATATTTCATTTGTTGAGCACATTTATCAGAACCTATGTTCTAAAACCTCTGCCATAATCACCAAGTACCTTATCAATAAGATCCAGGGGTGAATCTAGATATTCATTGACAGGTGCTCAGATAGGAATCCTGCACAGTTGAGGTGGATGGGTCTAGGTCACATATTGTACCTGAAAATTTTGTCTTTTTGTATGTTTCAAAATGCTGGAAACACCCTTTAACCTGATCTGACCAAAAAACGTTTTGACAATTATTTATATCAATGTCCACTAACTAACACTAACAACTACTAATTTTACATGCTGGCATGTGTTGGAAGGTTCAATAAAATGGATTTCCAGACCAGTCAGTCCTTTACTAGATCTTTGGTGACACCTTGCTTCAAATCCAATTTGATTACTTCCTCCCATATTTCCTTTGGTTCCCCTTTCATAACAGCACCTTCCACTTTCATTGACATGCACTTCTTCACCCAATCACCATCATCATCATCTTTTCTCTCCACACGATCAAACCAACAAAGCTATCTTTTCTTCATGCACTCACTGATGCTATCCAACTTTAATCTTTTCCTGAGATCATTGGAGATTAGCCTGCCCTTCAGGGTTACATTACACATCCATTGAATCATTCTCGTGTCATTTCTTTCTGTGGAGCTCAGATCTTCAGCTTTCACTGGCCATTTTTTGCTGCCATACATCATAACTCTCCATATACATGCCTGGTAGACTTTGCCTCTGGTTGGAAAAGATAGAACTATTTGATAAATACTTATTTACATATATACACTGTTGTCATGGAAGTCCTGTACAAAACTTAAATACAAAGTTTTAGTTACAAAACTTTGCAACTGTAAATTGTTATTGAATTCAATAGACTAATTTTAATGCCTTCCTGTAAGTCTGATATTTTCAACAAACGCCCCCTGAAATAAGTGGGAATATGGGGAAAGTGCCAAACTAAACCCTGCAATATCAGTAAAAGAATACCTCGTCAACCATAGCTGAAAGTTGTTCCAGTGGCGAATATGACAGGTCTCCATATGAAAGTGCCGTTTTAAAGTTATCCTTGGTGATTCCCTCTTGCTTCTTCACCTTCAAAAAGTAGACTGCCTTATTCTTTCCACCTCCAGGAAACCCAAAGGCTGGTTGCAAGTGTCCCGCGTTTGTAAGTGATATTATCAACTGTGATTGTTCTTGCTTGTCTAAAAATTCTAAAAGCATACCTTTCAGTTCTTCATTTCCCATTAATTTTGACCACTTGTCTGGTTTTAGTTTTAAAGTTTTAAGAACATAATTGGAAATGAATTCAATGCGAGGATCATTAACATCAGCCATGATGGCAATTCACCAGCGAAGGCCACTTAATTATTATTGTCCTAAATGAAGCAAGAAAAGCCTTGCTGTTTATTTTGACTCTACGGAGTTAACTTGGATTGCTACTAAATTCTTTGATATCGCATTTAAATCCACACAATAATTCGTGGGTCATTTTCAAATTATGGCGACAGCTTATTTTTCAAGCAGTTGACAATCGTTCCTATGGTTACGACATGCATGAAACAACTCAACAAAAGCGCCAAAACTCAACAACAAGCAACGTTGCTGCTGTTGCACATTCTCATTGCCTTGTTTTCAGGTTAAACTTTTTTTATGACAATTCCAATCAAACAAACAGTATCCGACAGACCTTCAATGGTCCAGGAGTCCAAAGAATATTCGGACGAAAACTGACTCCATATCCCAGAGTACATAGTCGAGTTGTGGTATTTCTGGCCCAATACCAATTCGGGAAACCTGCTGTTTCAAAAATTCTCTCTCCTAACTGTACCTTTCAATAATATCAGAGGTTTTCGTTTCAGTTTTTCTTTTGTAAAACCTTTCCCCCATTCTAACCCTCTTCGTATTTTTTCGCTTTTTAGATGGGGGGTGGGGGTGGGGGGCAAGCTTCAGTTTCAGTGTTGGCCACACGGATCTTCATCTTGATAGCTTTTTACCTTTGCTGCTACCAAACTTTNTCTTTTTTTTTTTTTTTTTTTTTTTTTTTTTTTTTTTTTTTTTTTTTTTTTTTTTTTTTTTTTTTTTTTTTTTTGGGGGGGGGGGGGGGGGGTGGGGCAAGCCTCAGTTTCAGTGTTGGCCACACGGATCTTCATCTTGATAGCTATTTACCTTTGCTGCTACCAAACTTTACAAATCATCATCATGGCTTTGCTGTCCATGCTCGACAGGGTCTTCCAGCTATTAGCTCAGGTTGTCTCTTCTTCAGACCACTTTTAGGTAAAAATGTCCTACCTCTCTTGTATCGATTTCCGTCTGATTCCTGCTCAGTTATTAGGACAGTATCAGACCCTCATTGACAAGGCTCTGAAAAAGCATCACAGTGTTGACATTTTTGTCTTTACTGCTTTCAAAAATCATCACATGACCTGGTTGACCCATTCTAATACGACTGACAGACCATGAGAATTTACTTGCAACTTCTTTCCTGCTCATGACCAAATATAGCTTGTTGATTTCCCTACAATAATTTCTGATTCAGACGGGGGAGAGCTTTCTCTTTCAGATCTTTTTTTTACCTTTGCCCTTGATCATTGTACAGTTTCATAATTTCTCCTTTTGAATCTTTTAATCATGTTGTCACTGTAAAGCTTAAGGAAGCTGTATTAAATCAGCGTTCTGGCTGGAAATGCCTGGGCAAACTGATGAGATTTTGGACTCTGTTATCATATATCCAAAGTTGTTTGCTAAGATTATCAATGGGCTTGACCAATCTAAAGCTTCTTCTGGTCTAGATTTGATTCCTGAAGTTGTCTTGAAAGAGTGTGCTTCTAACCTATCTTCATTGCTGTTTAATCCTTTAAAAAATGATCCTAGTAAAAATCAACTTTAAAGTCTTCTTTATCTCATTAGTAAAGTCTTTGAAGGACTTATCAACAATGAATTGGTGGAATTCTTGCAGAATCTAGTCTTTTCCTTGATGTTCCGTAAGGATAAAGACAATCTTGCTCCACTGGTGACTTTTCACTGTAATCACAGAACGTATCTATAGATTGGTTGATAATTGTGGTGAAGAAAGTGGTATAATCTTGGATATTATTAACGTACATGATAAGGTGTAGCATTCTTGCTTGCTTCATAAGATTTCTAGTTATGGGATTTGTGAAAGGGTCTTTGGAATCATTTAGTTCTCTCACTCTCTTGCCAAATCCGTGTCATTTGATCATATCTGATGAATATTTTTGGAGCTCCTTAATGTTTTATTTCTGGCCCAACTCTCTTCCTTCCTTACATTAATGACCTTTCTGGTGACTTACTTCAATTCGTCAACATCTGTTATGATGACACCACCTTGTACTCTTATTGGGCAGGAGGCAACTCTACAGGAACAAGTTAAACTTGAGTTAGAGTTTGAGCCTGACCTCCAGACTGTCAGAGAATTGGGAAGAAGTTGGTTGCTTTCTTTTAATATGGCGAAACGACAACTTGTGTCGTTTAACAGAAACTTGAGTCCTTATTTCCCTCCAATATGCACGGAAAATCATTCTGAAACTAATCCGAATGAAATTCCTTCCCCTCTGAAGGAATCCCCGTCAGTCAGGCTGCTTGGTTGGTCATTTACTCAAGATCTTTCTTGTTTTTTCTTCACTTCGATCTGGTGGTAAGTGTATTTTAATAAATTTGGTTTATTGCATTGTGAAAGAGAGTACCTTACGGATGAGGTCATTTTTTATCTTTATGTCTGTCATCCATCCTTTCATGGAGTACTCTTATCACATCTAGACAGATGCTCCCTAGTTTCATCTTTATGTTCCTGCATGAGTTTAGAGGCTAATTTTTAACTTGATAGGCCATTTAAAACTTTAGCATCATGCTGCTCATCTTTTTGCTGGTGTCTACAGGAGACTCTTGTCCGTAGTCTCATCTTTAATGGTTCCAATCCCAGCCAGCTATTTGCCACATAGAAGCTCAAGTCAACATCACTAATGAAGACAACCAGCTGGCGTGTAGCTACTATATCGGTAGATTCCCTAAGAGCTATGCTAAACCTCTTAAAAGGTTGGCATCTCTGGAACTGTCGGTGTAAATGTCCAGCAATATCTTCAATTCCCCATGTTACTGTTCTCTATAAACGAGTAATTGTCTCTAGCGAAATGAGGTTTTCAGGAGCGAGACCCTCCTCAGCAACGAAAATGGGTTCTGTAATCACCTCGCCATTAGAAAATGGTTTACCTTGTTGTTAAACTATAAGAAACTTCAAAGGTTGTTTTTATAACAGATTTGTCATGGACCAGAGGCTGGAGCTTTTGCTTTACCTTCAAGGGTGATTCCAGTTCAATGAGCTTCGACTTTCTTTCTTCCCCTCGAAGTTTCTCATAAGTTAGATGTTTGGTTTCGTAATGTCTCTTCAAATTGTAATCCTTGAAAGACACTAACACTTTCTTTACAAATCAGGCAAATTGCTTGCCCTCTTTCCTTCACAATAAAGTACTTTAGTTTCCAGGCTGGTTGAAACCGTCTGTTTTCTATATCAACTTCACGTTTCTTAGGGCAAGACCTAATGAATTGTTACGTGATCTTCCTCGGTGTGCTAACCTGGTTTGTGGCCCAAAACGAAGAGTATATTCAATTGGTAAAACAGTAAAAACCTTAATAATGTGGCATATCATGAAAATGATCTGCCAAGTACAGAAAGATGGTGAAACACAACGAAGTCAGAGAAACGACTATCACAGAAAAATAAATTCCAGTGAAAGAGTTGCAAAAACATTTGTAAAATAGGAAACGTCAGGAGCAACATATAAAATCGCTTGTTGGGCAAAAGGTACTGGGTTTTGAAGGGGGTAATCTGCCAGCAGGAAGTAGCAATATCCAAAAGAAATTCAATTTGGCCCACAGATTAGATACAGGTATCAAATTATTATGCTTTTCTGCAAAAACAAAAATGAATGGTGGTTTTGTGACAAGGAGCCACTGAATGACGCTTGGTCGTTAATTAAAACAGTGAAGTGCGCAGTTTACATAACGAGGTCACTGATAAGCTTTTGATGTCAGGTTGTTATGGCTATGACAACAATAACAGCTGAGTGGAGATAAGAAGGGTTGCAAAATCTTTTAAATGCACAAAAGGCGCTTGGCAGATCAACCATTCAGTGAGCCCTGTGCGACCGTGGGATTGCCCAAGCCTGGTTTAAATATTGCTGCTATTCTTCGACTTTCACCTGTTCGATGAAATGTGGCTTGTGTTTGTCTTTTCTAGGGGTATTCTCACTTAGTCCCTCTATTCCTTGTGCGATTTTTGCTTATCCAAAGAAGTACGCCAATATAAATAGAACCAGCAGAGCGAGAAAAAGAAATCTTTGTTTTTGTTAACAAGGTGCACTTCGCATGGTGTTTCCCAATAAATCTAAATACCTTGTCAATTATCTGTATATTTTCTGTGATTAATATACTACCAGATCATGAACAGGCTGTACCAGTTAGTTTCAAATGTTACATCCTACTGTAATATCTTGTTCTTAGACCTTATGTTCATGTATTTCTGCTTAAAAACAGTCAATCGAAAGTCTAGGTAACTCTCTGGGGAGTTGATTGTTTAGCCATAAATTTGGTCAGTAAGGATCTGGTTCAACCAAATAAACTCTCGACCGTTGTAAAGTGAGGGGCGAAATCTGCCTTTCTCCTCATCGGGGTAGGGAAAGAATTTTATACAGGAAACAGACACCTAACGAAAAATCAATCCTTCTCTTTGCAATCAGTTTAGCATGGGAAGTAACTTTTACCTTAGATAGAAACAAAACAGCTACAACAGAACAAGTTAAGAAAAGCTAGAAGGGGACAAGCTAACTACAAATATTAGAAAAATAAAGCCTTTCGTAACCAATTAACAAGAAATTCACCTAAAGACATTTCACGGGCTAGATCTTTTTTGTTGTTTTTAAATAGAAGGTGAATCAAAGTGCATTCATGAAATTGAGTGTTACGTCGTCTCCTTGTAGCTTCAACATACGCTATAGACGAAAAGAGGCATTCAAATCTTGCTACTGAAAAGCCGCATGCTAGTGCGATGAATCAAAGTGCATTCATGAAATTGAGTATTACGTCGTCTCCTTGTAGCTTCAACATATGCTATAGACGAAAAGAGGCATTCAACTGTTGCTGATGAAAAGCCGCATGCTAGTGCGACGTAAAGCCCAATATTGATAAAGGTCCAACTGATGCATAATTTTGTAGGAAATATTGGTAAATGCCTAAATTGTCGTTGGTTTCCTTGCTTTTGTCATATTCAAGGATTAAGTTTTAAAATACTTTTAAGTTACTTTTAAAATTTCCCTTGTCGATATTCTTAGTTACGATGTTAACTTGTAACTGAGAAATCGTGACCAGGTATGTGACACTGGATATGAGAGCCACGTCGAGTATTAGGGTTTTGGACAACCCTGCCCTGCATAGTGCCGGGTCACCCTTTGGCAAAGTGTACCACCCGGTCAGGCACCCGGTTAGCCAACCTTCCCAGGGTCACGGAGTCCTTCTTTCTGTTGGCCATCCTGCCTGAGTGCGAATGTTCACTTAGGGTGTAGGATAGCCTTGGAAAGCAATCCGCCTAGGCGAAGGCAACTCTAACTTAAAATGCTCTCCAACTATGGGTTAAACACTGCAGGACAAACATTTCCTACACAAGTGAGACATGAATATAAAAATTGGGCATTAATTGAACTTGAATCTCGGTATTTCATCCTCGAATATGGCTAGGGTATCCCCCATAGTCGACGCGCAATATGGGCGCCCGCATGTTGTGCCAAATCAGCGTGGAGTACCGCAGAAGATATCCCGACTTCAGGTAAAGAAGCAAGGGAAAAATTCAAGGATTAGAGTAGGAACTTGGAATGTTGGATCAATGACAGGTAAATCAAGGGAGATTGCAGATGTCATGAAGAGAAGGAAATTAGCTATTCTATGTGAGCAGGAAATGAGATGGAAGCGGAGCAGACCAAAAGTGAGGGATTCAGGCTGCTGTGTCATGAAACAGATACCAGGAAAAACGGGGTGGGTGTTATTGTCAGTAATGATCTAAAGGACAATCTCACCAGTGTCAAGAGAGTGAATGAAAGATTGATGTTAGTTCAGTTAGCCACTGATAGTTGTTTTATGAATGTGATACGTAGATACAAGTAGGGTGTTTGGAGGAAGAAAAAGACGAGTTCTTTGAGCAATTAAAATGGCTGGTCCAGGGAGTGAAGAAAGAGTAAAAGCTTGTCATTGGTGCAGATTTGAATGGGCATGTTAGGGAAAACAGAGGTTGCTTTGAACAACAGCATGGGGGAGCAGATTTTGGAGTCAGAAACCCGGAAGGCACAAAAATACTTGGCATGGCACAATATCTCGAGGTCATGATCATCAACACATGGTTCATGAGGAAGGATGAGCATAATGTAACCTACTGCATTGGTGGAGCTGGCAGCCAGATTGACTTTTTGCTCACAAAAAGAAGTTTTAGGAAAAGCGTGATTGACTGCAAAGTTATACAGGCGAAGCAATGATCAGACAACAAAGGTTGCTTGTGGTGGGTCTGAAGATGGAGAGGCAAAAGAAAAGGCAGCGGAAAAGGGAAAAGCTCATTAAGGTTTAGCATCTAAAGCAAGCAGGAAAAGCTGGAGCTTTGAAGGACAAAGTGATAGAGTTGAAAGGAGTGGAGGTTCTTCATGGACTAGAGGAAAAACTAGTAAAGCTCAAGGATAGTATCACAGAGGCAGCAACCTTGTTCATCCATATCTACAAGCAAAAGGGAGACAATTTGAAATGCAACAACTACAGCGAAATAAAGCTTCTGGAGCATGCAATGAAGCTCTTCGAGAAGATCCTGGACAAGAGATCAAGAAGATTAGTTGAAATAGATACCATGCATTTCGCATTCATGGAAGGGAGAGGCACAGTTGACTCAATCTTTGTCCGGCAACAGCTACAAGACAAGGCTGAAAGAGGGCAAGAAGACTCTCTACACAGGTCTATTGGCCTTAAAAGGCTAAAAAAGGAATCAGTGAAAAGCTCGTGATAGTAGCCTTAACACATGCTCCGAAACTATGGTAAAAACGGTTGCGGGGAGACATACCCGTTTGAAGTCTGGGTCGGATTGCACCAAGGATCAGCCTTAAGGCCTCTGCTGTTTATCACCATCATCAGAAGTTACTGTAGAGCACCTGTGGTGCTCCACAGGAACTTCTTTTTGCCCACGATTTAGCCATTACAGCCAACGAGGAAAGGGGGACGCAGGAGAGAATCGAAGAGTGGAAAGAAGCTCTGGAGAAGAGGGGCTTAAAAGTGAATGCAAAGAAGACGGAAGTAATGTTATCAAGTAGCCAAGTTGTCGAAGCCCCTAAGATAGTGGATACCCACGGAGAAGAGACAAAGGCAATGAATAAATTCAAGTACTTAGGTTCCATCATTGAAAAGAAAGGAGGTTGTGAGGAAGAAGTCAAGGCAAGAATTGGGAGTGCCTGGAGGAAATGGTCTGAGAATAGTGCAGTTGTCTGCGAGAAAAAGGTGCCACTCCACCTCAAGAGCTATTTCTCTAAGGGGGGCATCAGACCTGTTAATATGTATGGAGGTGAAACTTGGCCATTGAAGAAAGCACAAGAAAGGAAGCTGGAAACAGCAGAGATGAGGATGGTGCGATGGATGACTGGAGTATCTCTGTGGGAGGACAGAACAAGTGCAGATTTGAGAAGACAGGCCAGGAGGACAGTAGTCGAAGTGGGGAGAAATGCTAAAGAGGCTAGACTCCGCTGGTTTGGACACTTGAGGAGAGACAAGGAAAATATTGTGAAGCAAGTGTGCCATCAACAGGTAGTTGGAAAAAGAAATAGAGGGCACCAGAAGTTGAAGACAGAGTGCAGAGTGATATGAAAACAGTTTGAGCTGGACAGGTTGATGCAAGTAATAGTAGCGTGTGGAGGAAAAAATTCGGAGCGCCTGATCCAACCTGAAGTTGGAAGAAGATCGATGAAAAAGAAAGAATTCAAGAAAGATGGACCTGTCTTGTAACAAAATCCGACTTCTCTTTCACACAACCTAAGACCCGTGTGGATCTGTCTGAATGTTGTCTGAATGTTGCTGTGGCAAATCCGAGCTCTTTTTCTTTGTTTCTGTTGTCACATTTTTCACTGGAGAGGTCTCAATTATAAAAGGGAAATTATGAGTAGCAATCGAGGTAAGTCAGAAACATATTAGCAAATTTGATCTTACTGACCAGTCACACAATGTTGCCATTTGTCATTACTGGCAGTGCTCAACGCGTAGTTTGCTTTGTTTTGAAAATTTGGACTCCAACAGTATTAACGAAAAAAATCAAATGCAAACAAGGTGATCTACCCTGGTGTGATTCAGAAGAAAAGTTTAAAACTTTAATTAGGAAGTTTGTAAAGCTGCGATCAAAAGGCGTATCAACCATCCATATAAAACCAGGCGAATGAGGCCATCATCAGATCTAATGTGGATTCCAAAGTTTAAGACTTAAAATAAAGTTTGGAGTGTAACCTTCATGAAATAGGCTTAATGGGCGGATCTAGATTATTTATTGACGGATGTTAGATCAAAATCCTATGAAGCACAATGACAACAGCGGTGTCATTGTGTATTCTCCATTTATTTCCTGAGGTAAGTAATAATTTTTTAAACAGAAAGGATGCCAATATGTGCTAACTTCGGCCTCAATGTTGTAAAAATGTACACGAGAAGTGATATATTTTCAGTTTAATCTTCAATGCCATATATATTTACAGAAAAGCCAGACATTCTCAATTCCATGCTTACTGCAATATATAGGACTATATGTATATATATCAATCAGTATGTTCTTACAAATAGGAATAAAATATAATAATATTAATTACTTTTTTGATCATTGATTGCATGAAAGAGAAATGAATGCCCAGAGAACCGACTGGTCATAATATTTGTACATGGCAGAACACCAGTTTTTTCTTAAAAACTAACCACGTTTTTAGGAGAAACCAATTTAGAAGAATTTTTCAACAAGTTATTAGGTAATCCCATTTTACTATATTTTTGAGCCATTGAAAATGTTGTCATACATTTGTGACATTCATATTTAATAACGCCCAGGTCTGGTGCTACTCTGAACTTTGCACTACCACTTGAAGTGGCAATTGGATACGATTTTGATGAAAGTTGTTTTCTAGAATTAGATTCCATTGTTCAATTGACTTTGAAGAACCACTGCTTAAATCAGAAAGCAGTGAATTACAGTCATGAAAGTAGGATACAGTCAAGCAGATCCATGTGCACAATTGTGGTGGAAATAGCTCCTTTTGTCATTTCCCATTTCAGGGCTAGCCACAGTGAATTGACTTCTGACCAACCCAAGTTCCCACATGTCATCTCCCACATAGCCCCTCCATCTTCTCCTTGGCCTTCCCTGCTTTCTCCTCCTAGGTAATGCCATGGCCAAAACCCATTTAGCAATGTGATTCTTGTCCCTCCTTTGCACATGTGCATACCACCTTAGCCATTCTGCTCTCAACATTCCTGTGATGTCACATTCCCTGATGGTACCCCTGATCCTTTCATTTCTGATCATGTCCTTTCTTGTGACTCCAAGTGACCACCTTGGCATACACATTTCTGCTGTTTGCATCTTCTTTTCAAGATGCTTGGTGTCTTGAAAAAAAGATGTAAAGGAGGGGAAAAAAGGGAGCTGTCTCCAGTCCGTACAGCATGGCAGGCCTTACCACTGTTTTGTATAACTTTCCTTTGACTTTGACTGGTACTCTCTTGTCACACAAAATTCGAGTTGTGCTCTGCCAGTTACTCCACCCTGCCTGGATTCTTTTCTTCACTTCTTTTGTACAATCACCACTTTGCTCAGTGGTGGACCCAAGGTAAATAAAATTTTCTACCTCTGGAAGGTCATCATGATGATCTTGATTGGTGGTAAGTCTCTTTTCTTGTTTATGCAGAGGTACTCTGTCTTTGATCGGCTCACTTTCAGTCCACATTTCTAAAGTGCATTCTGCCATCCTAGCTCTTCTTTGGCCTGTCCTTTTCCTTTAATCATGAGCACAATATCATTTGCAAACATCATATTCCATGGTGACTTCTTCCTTGCATCATCTTTTAAGACATGCATCACAACAGCAAAGAGTAGTGGACTCAGGGCTGACCCCTGATGCAATCCTACTTTTACTCTAAATGCTTCTGTTCTTCCAGCAGCACATCTGACCTTTGTCCTGCACTCCCTGTACATTTCTTGAACACAGCACACATAGTTTTCCAAGACTCCTTTGCTTCTCATGCAATACCAGATTTCCTCTCTTGGTACCCTGTCATATGCCTTTTCAAGGTCGATCTTGTTGACCTTCCCAATACTTCTCTGCTGTTATTCAGAGTGAAAATATGGCATCCATTGTGCTTTTCTTATGCAGAAAGCCAAACTGCTCTGGGCTGATTTTGATCTCTTCCTGGACTCTCTGTTCTATCACCCTCTCCCAAACCTTCATGGTTTCCTCTTGTAGTTTGGGTAGTTCTGCACATCTCCTTTGTTCGTGTATATTGGGATTAGTGTGCTTTTGTTCCATTCTTATGGCATCTGCTCTATTTCAAGGATATCATTAAATAGGCCTATTAGGAAAATTCCACAACTCCCAAGGTCTTTCCAGACTTTTACTGGTTTTTCACCTGGACCTACTGCTTTCTTGTTCTTTATTTTGTTTAGTGCCCTTTTTATTTCGTCTTGTGTGATTGGTCTGATCTCTCTGTCTTGAACTGCTCCTCAGTTTTTCTGACCTTCCCTGGGGTTCTCAACATTTATTAGGTCATCAAAATACCCCTTCCATCTTTCTAGGATTTCTGGTTCTGACTTCAATACAATACTGTCTTCACCTTTTGTCATTTTAATGTGCTCTATGTCTTGAGTGCCCTTTTTTCTTTGCTTAGCCAGTCTGTGGACAGATTTCATTCCCTCCATGTTGTTGTACATCTCCTCAAGTGTCTCTGCTTTTGCTTTTGCCACTACATGCTTGACCTCCTTCTTTGCCTCCCTGTACTCTGCTCTAGCTTGTTCTCCTCTATCTGCATACCACTTCTTGAAGGTTTGCTTCTTTTTGCTTATACTTTCCTGCATCTCCTCATTCCACCACTAAGTGTCTTTCTCCTTCTTTAGCTGACCAGTGGTCTTACCAAGCACTTCGCTAGCCACTTTACAAATTTTGTCTGCCATTGCCTTCCACTTTACTGGCAAGACCCCCCTAAGTCTTTCTCTGACCTCATGCTTAAACTGTTCTTCCACCTCTGGTTCTTTAAGCCTCCACCAATTGATTCTTGGCTCCATTTTCTTAGTCCATTGTAATGTGGTTTGCAATTTGACCTTGCATATCACTGGTCGATGCTGGGGTTAAACACATTCACTTGTCATTGCTTTGCAGTCTGTGACTTCCTTCAGCAGTCTTCTTCTGCAAAGTACATAGTCCATTTGGGTACTATGTGGACCGCTTTTGTAAGTCAGTTTCTGTTTGACTGACTTCATGAAGAATGTGTTTATGATAGCTAGGTCGAAGCTTTCTGCAAAGCACACTACTCTTTCTCCTTGCTTATTTCTTGTTCCTAGTCCATGCTTGCCCATGTTGCTTTCATTTCCTAGATTACCCTCTCCAACATGCCCATTGAAATCTGCTCCTGTACACACCCATTCATTGTCGAGGGTCTTGTTCACATAATCATCCAGGTCTTCCCAAAATCTTTCCTTTGCCTTGTCATTACATCCTGTCTGTGGAGTGTAGTCACTGATAACTTGCATGGTAGCACTACCAACCTCTATCTGTAGTCCAATGAGTTGGTCTGAAGATCTCTCTATCAATAGTATCTCCTCAGTGAGCAATGGGTGGAGGATGATGCCCACTCCATTCCTGTTGTTTGTTGCCCCACTGTAATACAGCTTGTATCCATTTCCAATTTTCCTGGCCTTTGAGCTTTTCCACTTGGTTTCTTGCACACATAGGGCCTTCAGCTTCCTTCTCTCCATCAAATTTGCAATTTCGTTGAGAGTAGCAATTGTGAGCTCCTGTGCTTGGTCTTGCCCCCATCACTTTTCCTTTTTCCTTCTTACCCTTCTTTCTCCATGCTTCCTTCTGGTTTTGTAGCCAGTCACATATTTTTCATTACCTCGCTGGTCTCCCAAGGCAAAGGTGGTCATTGGTAACCCAGGCTGCAACTGATCCTGTATGTTAATAGTTTGTTCAGCCATTTGCATTTTTGAATTGGCAGTTGTTTTTCTGGCCAGATGCCCTTCCTGACACCAATCACAGTTATTGGCAGTGGGCCTAGCCTTGGGTCAAAAGACCTGCTCACAAGGCAGTGAGTGGCCATCCCCAGCTGGTGACCTCATCAAGGAAGTTCATATGCCCAGGAATGCTCCTTCCCCTGTCAGGCAGGATGGACCAACAGGATGAAGGTTCTGTAACCCAGGAAAGGGTGCCTTAACCAGATGGTACACCTTGTCAAAGGGTGCCCTGGGGATTGTGCAGGGGAGGGTTATCCATTCCCTGAGGTTCATGTAGAACCTGCATACCCATGGTGGGAACAGCTGCAAAATCCAAATAGATGGTTGTGAGCTAGTAATAATGTAAGAATGTTAGTGGTCATTAAACAGCAGAGTTTGAAGGCCAATAGCAACACAGTGTGAGGGGTGCAATTATGCCCTGTCAGCCAATTATGCACAAGTTCTGTTCTTATGAAGAAATAGAGCATTGTTGCTCTATTTCTTCATAAGAACATGGGAATTGTAGACTAACCACATTGATGTATGACATGTACAGGACAATAAAGAAATTGCTGAATTGACTAAAGAAACAAATGTTATGCTTTTGTGTTGCTTTCCTTTTTAGGATAAAATTATTTTGAAATTTAGTTAAGTAGTTTGAACATAAAGAACATTCATGTGCACATTTGCCAAATCTCATGAGAATATTTTTTCTTGAATGGAGGAGTTTAGTGAAAATTAAATATTTGAACCACAATTTTAGAAAAATTTCTCTCACCAATTCTGAGGGATGCTTGGGCAAGCTTTGCACTGTTGCATACGTCCAAGGGGAAATTCAACTTTAAAAGATAACTAGAAAGCCCAAATGAGTGTATATTATCCTCCTTTCATATCAGAAAACAAGGAATGAAAAAGTGGCCTGCATCACTTTTCCAATGACCTTTGTACATTTGGAATTATGTACATAATTCCTAATGTGCAAAGGTAACAAAGGCTTTTTTGCATTCTCATTTAATTGCAAGATTTTAAGAGGTACCTTGGCAATGTTGGAGAAGTGACCGATATGATGTAAATACTGTACAGTGTGGTTGAAAGATGAAAAGGCAAAAGGCTTTGTTGAAAAGGAATGCAAAAAGTGCAAATTGAAGTACCAATAAATAACCTTGTATTCCCAATGCAAATTGATATGGAAGTGGTTTAACTGGATATGAATCATATAATGGTAAGGGTGTTGAAGAAGATGTGAATGCATAAAAATATTGAGAAAATCCTCCTCCTCATATCACATTGTTTGTAATTTTTGTGGGTGTTATGACCTAAAGGGACATAGTTCATTTTGGTTAATAAGAACACCAGACCATTTTCATACAATTTATATATTTTTGAGAAATTGACATCATTGACAGTCTGAAGAGCTTGCAACAGCAAATGTGAAATGTTTTTCACATTTGCTAACAGTCATTATCATTTCTTTATATATTCATGTTATTTTGCAATCTCAATTACAAATGACATATACCACTGGAAAGGAGAAATGAGAGCTCATTCTTAAAATATAAACACATTCAGTCAGTTAAATATCTGCAGATTTTGGCCCCTCAGTAATGATGAATACTGATTAAATGTCAATGAATGGAGCCAACAACTGCTTGCAGTATATTTTGTGTTATACACAGATCATCAAACAGTCACCTCCGGAAACAATGGAAAACTGCTTTAAGCTTTGATCAGATAGTGTATTAAGGCTAAGAAAGCAACTATAAACTAGGTCATTTGTGACAGGAATGATTTAGAAATCATACATTAAACTTACTACAGCTTAATAACTAGTTCTTTCCTTCTGTATTTAACCTTGATGTTTATGAATGTCTTGTGTTCATGAATACAGTAGTACATTGAGAGCTAGTAGAAAGTCTTGTATGTGAGATGATGACTGGAGAATTTCAACATGTACCTCATTGAGGGTTGTGTTACACTGAATATGGTGGGATTTCAAGGGGCCTGCTTTCTCAAGGTGGTCCTGAAGTGAGTTTGCATATGTCAACTGGTTGGCCAATATAGGAAGCTAAACAATGGGACAAGTGAGTTGGTAGATAAACTTACTTTTTATTAGTTTCTCAAAAGAATACTTTAGAGAGGGTGTTTAATCTTGTGAAGTTTAGAGTGTAATACTCTCTCAGCATTTGCTGTATTACCAGATGATGAGTGGGTTTTTTCAATGATGTTGTTTTGTGTTGGTGACTGAAGCTACTACTCAGAAGTTAATTCCATGATGTCATTCAAAACTTGTCATAGAATGGGTTCATAGAAGGTTGGAGGGTATTGGTTCTTTGCCAGTATCCATTTAGCTTTCTCCAAGCTTTCATGACAGTTGCCCTGTGTACTGCAAGCACAGTAGATATAGTGCATAAAACCTGATACCAAAGGGCATTTATAGCATTTGGGAGCAAAGGCATGATGATTCAAAATCAGGCCTGTGTCATGTGGCTAGTTATACCAGGTTAAAGGAATACTTGCTAATACTTCCAGAACTGGGAGTTTCTGATTGTTTTCTGTTGCTCTAAGGTGAACTTCAGAGTGTTGTAAAATTTTATGATTTTACTCAACTTGGCTTCTACTTGTGTCCTTTTTTTCATCCTTCAAGTTGCCACTCATGTATCCAAAGTACAGTTTTGCTTCTGCTCTGATATTACTGTCAAATTGACTTGACCACCCATTAGCTAGGCAGTGGGCTAGTGAAGTGCCCATTGGAAGGCCATCTGTCATGTATTGACCTTAACACATCACAAGATGTGATATTGGCTAGTATTTTGATTTCTATCTATCAATGTCTAGTTGGTCTGCTTGTAAGGCATACAACTTTTCAATACACATTTCTTTGGCATCCAAAACTGGTACATTGAATAAATGTATGTATGTATGTATGTATGTATGTATGTATGTATGTATGT
This sequence comes from Morbakka virulenta, assembly GCA_003991215.1. Classification (NCBI taxonomy): domain Eukaryota; kingdom Metazoa; phylum Cnidaria; class Cubozoa; order Carybdeida; family Carukiidae; genus Morbakka; species Morbakka virulenta. Next base: position 2,961,964 of record RDPX01000037.1, read on the forward strand.
ATGTATGTATCTTGGTGCTGAAGGACTGGTGTGGACATGTGTTAAAAGCACATGAATGTCTTAGCAGAATACAGTAGTTTTGTATGGCTTTGTTGTTTATATTTCCACTCCAGTTTGTTTGAGCCATTTAAAGTATTCCAGAATACAGAGCTTCTCCCAGTGAAATCAACCCCACATGCACATCATAAGCACTGCTTTGGTAATGGGGCTCTGGTGGTTAGCGAGTGTTCAGTACCATAAATCTGAACCTCCACTGCCTTGTGGACCAGGTTTTTTAACCAAAGGCAAAGGATGAGGTAACCCTGAAATAAATCTCCAGAGGAGCTGAGGCCCTGTCAGCTGAGGCACACATGACCCACTGCTGTGTGGAGTATGCTCTGGTGCCCAGCAACCTAAGCCCAACCATGGGTCAAATGGCATAGGGGGTAGAATGGGCTCCTGTAAACCATGGTGAAGGTAGCCATTTTAGGAGACACCACCTTTGATATCAAAGGCAAGGGAGCTGTAATGTAACAATTTCAGATAGTATCTCTCCTAGGTATGTACTGTTCTAGCAAGTTGATTCCATTTTGTTGTGGCTGGGAGAGGTACAAACTCCATGATACTAAAACCTGCAGACAAAGCAGTTTGTTGGCAATCTTGCTATTGCCTGTCACCTGCCATATGGCTTCTGAGTCTTAGAGAGTGGTATAGGTGTTGTACAACCCTATGTCACAAATTTCTTGATGTACAGATGTCTCTTGACTTGTTATTGAGATTGTCATTCTATTTACTGAAAGTCCTATGGCGATGGACAAGTGGTGACATGTGCAGATTTATCCAATTGGAAGCTCACAGCCACAAATCTGCACAAAGGCAACAGGAATCTTATCTTAACATTGTTGTTGTGTCTTACTGTTACAGAAGAATACTCCAGTGAAGGTTCTTGTGACTGAGCAGCCCTTTTTAGGGATAGCACTACTCACCCTAATTCTTGGGAAGGTGCTAGAAAAGGTGCATCGAACATTGCCTGTCACATCAACACTGGTTGGCAGCCTGTGGCTAATGGCAGTTCATTTTAGCAGGATGACAAAACATGGGAGAAACACTAAAACATTTGCAAAAGATCAAGTGAAACTAAGTGTTTGTTGTTGGAATGTAAGGACTTTTTTGGACCAAAAAGTATCTAATCAACCAGAAAGAAGAACAGCCCTTGTGACTAAAGAACTTCAACAACTGAACATTGATATTGCAGCTCTGTATGAGACACGTCTCCCTGGTGAAGATCAGCTAACTCAAATTACATCTGATTTCAGACTTTTCTTGGTTGGCAAGCAGAAAGGTGAATGTCATGATGATGGTGTAGGTTTTGCAGTCAGAACAACCTTATTAGAATGTGTAGAGTGCCGCTGCAGCATTTCTGACCACATAATGAAACTTTGAATTCCTCTCACTTGTGGTAGATATGCAACCTTTTTCTCAGTTTATGTTCCAACAATGCAAGCTAGTGAAGAAACCATTATGACCTTTTATGAGGATCTGTGTAATGTTGTCAATTTTGTTCCAGCTGGTGAGAAACTTGTTATTCTGGCTGATTTCAATGCTTAAGTCGGTAGTGATTTTGAAACTTGGGATGCCCTTGGTCACCATGGCATTGGCAAAATGAATTCAAATGGCTTGAAGCTACTTCAGTTCTGTTCCGAGCTCTATTTGGTCATAGGCAATACACTTTTTCACCAGAAAGTTAGGTACAAGGCTACATGGACTCACCCAAGATCCAAATATGGCCATATGATCAACTTTTTTAACACCAGGAGGCATGACCATTGTGCTGTGCATAATGTACGTGTGACTTGGAGTGTGGAATGTAACATCATCATCATCATCATCATCATATTTGGTTTAACATCCGTTTTACATGCTAGCATGTGTTGGAAACTTTCTTAAATTTGACTGCCAAGTTATCCTATCCTTCACCAGGTCTCTGCTGACACCTTTTTGTTTGAGATCCATCCTTATCACTTCCTCACATGATTTCTTCAGTCTTCCTCTGTCAGTGGTTCCTGTCAGCTTGATTGTTCTGCATCTACTTGCCCAAGCATTCTTGTCCATTCTCTCCACATGACCAAACCAACAAAGCCTCCTATTCTGCATACAGCTGCCAATACTGTCCAGATTCAATCTCCTTCTGCGTTCATTAGAACTGAGCCTGTCCTTTAGACTTACATTGCTTATCCAACTTATCATTCTCATGTCATTCTGCTCCATGTGGCTCACATCTTCAGCTTTCACTGGCCAAGTTTCACTGCCATACATCATTGTGCTACTTTAACATGCCTGGTATACTCTACCTTTAGTAGGTAATGGCAGAGCTCTGCTGGTTAACAATGGCATTAGCTCCCTGAACTTACTCCATCCACTGTTAACCCTTGCTGTTACACTTGCACCAGCTCCTCCCTCAGCTCCAACGATGTCACCAAGGTAGCAAAACGTCTGGACAACTTCAATTTCCTCACCCTCCAAATGCACTTTCTGTAGGTCTAATTCAAAGATTGCCTCTCCTTCTATGCACCTCTTGCAGCTAACATGGTTAGTTTCTGTCAGTTTGCCCTTTATTCCACTACACCATTTATGTGCCCACTGCTTGCAAGTACCACAATAGATTGAGTTACTCCCAACTCCTTTCCCACAGACTGAACAGGGGAACTTTCCTTTCTCCAATGGCTTTCCTAAATTGTGACCACTGACCATCACTTTTGTGTTTCCCATGTTCACTGTCAAACCTCTACCTTCCAAACCCTTCTTCCAAGTCTCTAACTTAGCAAGTAGACCATCCAATGTCTCACTGGAGAGAACCAGGTCATCTGCATATAGCAGTTCCTCTGGACAACCCTTTCTAAACTCTCTTGACAGTGCTTCCAAAACCCCAATAAAAAGCAGTGGACTTAGTACAGATCTCTGATGAACTCCAACTCCCACATCAAAACTCTTAGTATAGGAACTGTTGACCCTTACCTGACTTTTAGCATTTCTGTACATTGCCTGAACAACCTTAATCCGCCATTCACTTACTCCTAGTTTCTGTAAAGCCCACCAAACAACTTCTCTTGGCACTCTGTCAAAGGGTTTTTCCAATTCTACAAAGGCAAAGTACAGCTTTTTGTTCTTCCTCTTGCATTTGTTTAAGGATAAAAAGGGCATGCATAGTTCCTTGTCCAGGCATAAAACCAAATTGCATGTCATTGATGTTTATTTCACTTCTAATTTTTTTTCCATAACTCTTTCAACAACTTTCAGGACTTGGTCCATTAGCTTTAATCCTCTGTAATGACCTCTTTCTAGAGCTTCTCCTTTTCCTTTGTAACAATTGATAATTGTACTTAGTTCCCAGTCCTCAGGAATGACACCATCTCTTATGATCTGATTTGTTAGATCAGTGATCATCTCTATACTTCTTTCACCTGCAGCTTTGCCCATCTCTGCCACAATTCCTGAAGGACCAGCTGCATTGCCTATCTTCATTTTCTGTACAGCTTCCCTCATCAATGAAAATCATAAGCACTGCTTTTTTTCTTTTTCAATGAAAATGGCTGGTTCAGATACTGTTTCTACCTCTCCAAGATTTTCTCTGTCCCAAGAAAACTCTGTGTTCAACAATCTCTCGTGATAGCACTTCCTGGCATTCTTCTTTTCAAGTTCACTTGTTGCAAGTTCTCCACTGATCATAAAATGGTTTGTGGGAAGTTTAAACTATATATCTGTAAAAAAGTTTGGATAAATGGGGTTAAACTTCCAAAGCACATTGATGTTGCCAAACTGAAAGATCTGGATGTGTGCAAAACATTGAAAGACAAATTTGATAAAATTGAATTTGATGGAAATGTGGGAGAAATTTAAGAACCAAATGTACTCAGTGGGAGCAAAATTTCTTAGGTATAGAAAAAAGAAGCATAAGGACTGGTTTGATGACAATGACCACAAAGTCAAGCAGCTACTAGAAAGTAAAAGAAAGATGTATGAAACAGTCCTTAAAGATACCAACTTAGGTCATCCTGAAACAGAGACAGCCTTCAAAGAACACAAAGCAGTTTTGCAACACGATCTTAGAAGAATGAAAAATGAATGGTGGTCACAGATTTCTTCAGAAATTCAAAGAGCATATGTCACTAAGGACATGAAGCTGTTTTATGGTTTATTATGCAAAGTTTTTGGTCCTCCAAAATCTTGCGTGGTTCCTCTAAAGTCAAAAGACAATGGGGACATTATAAAAAAACCAAAGAAGATTCTGCAGCACTGGCATGAGCACTTTGTTGATTTGTTTAATAATCCATCAGTAGTGGATAGCAATATCATACAGAACCTCCCACAGTGTGCTGTTAAGTTTTAAATGGATCAACTACCAACTGATGAAGAAGTAAAAATCGCTCTTAAACAAATCAATATAGGCAAAGTACCTGGTCCAGATGGCCTGCCAGTCAAACTTCTAAAGATTGGAAGTGAAAATGTGAAAATGTGATGAATGTAATATTCAGTCTTATTACTAAGACCTGGCATGGCACCAATGTACCCAGGGATTGGATAGATGGCATCTTAGTGTCTCTGTTTAAAGGGAAAGGAGAGAAAGGTGTATGTGATCACTATTGGGGTATTACACTCCTAGAAGCTGTGGGGAAAGCTTTCTCAAGACTGCTGTTAAACAGGCTAATGGAAGATATCTGTCCAACAACCATTCCTGAATCACAGACTGGCTTTAGACATGGCAGAGGTACCATTGATGTGCTATTTACTGCATGTCAGCTCCAAGAGAAATGCATTGAGCAGCAGATGCCACTGTATCAAACCTTTGTTGATTTGATGAAAGCTTTCTATACTGTGAACCGCCATGCTTTGTGAATAATACTTGGGAAAGTAGGTTGTCCACCACTCTTTGTGAGCATGTTCAAGCAGTTGCATGAGGACATGAAAGCTCGTGTTCTTTTCAATGGAGTATTGTCTGAGGAGATTCTGACTGATAATGGTGTTAAACAAGGGGACATCCTGGCACCCACACTTGTTTCCATATTCTTTGCTCTAATGCTTTCACATGCATTCCACAACTGTGATATAGGTGTTCTTTTGCAATTTAGAACTACTGGAAGTGTTTTCCATTTGAGAAGATTTAATTTTAAGTCAAAAGTCTGTCATAGTCTAATCAGAGAACTTCTACATGCTGATGACATTGACTTTCTTGCTTGTTCTGCTGAAAATATGCAGCTCATTATGGATTGTTTTTCCACCTCATGCACTGTGTTTGATCTTAAAATTAGCCTGAAGAAGACAAAGGTCATGTACATACCAGCACCTGGTAAACCAAATATTGTACCAGATATCTGTGTCTAGCAGTTCCTTAGGTGTGGCAGACACCTTTGTGTATCTTGGTAGCACCCTGTCAAGAGATGGTTCCCTTGATGCAGAAATACACCAGAGGATACAGAAAGCCTCTGTTGCCTTTGGAATGTATGAAAAATGAGTTTGGACAGATTGTGGCAGCACCTTCAAAACCAAGCTCTGTGTGTACAAGGCTTGTGTTTTGACAGGTCTTTTGTATTCTTGTGAGACATGGGCCATACATCGAAGACATCTCAAACTGCTTGAACACTTTCATCAGAAATGTTTGAGATGCATACTCAATATCAAGTGGCAAAGCCAAACACCTGATAGTAAGGTCCTTGTCAGAGGGATACACAAGTATCTAGTCAATGATCATCACCAATCATATGGGCTGGGCAGGCCATATGGTTCATGTGGAGGACAATAGACTCCCTAACCAACTGTTTTATGGGGAACTCCAAACTGGAAAGTGACCACAACACAAACCCAGAAGAAGGTACAAAGACTGTATCAAAGAAAACCTAAAGAAACTAGGAATAGACCTTAAAAACTGGAAGGGGCTAGCCTTGGAAAGAGTGACTTGGAGAGGGCATGTGAAGACAGGTTGTGCATTGTTTGAAAATAGTCACCTAGAAGATGAACGGTTAAAGCATAGGTTGTGCAAAGGCTGGGAGAACAGCCTCGATAAAGGTACAAAGAGCTGGAAGTGTGACAAATTTGATCGTATTCTTCTTTCAAAAGCTGGCTTTGTCAATCATTTGAAGTCCCATGTCATATCAATGCCACTTTCTAACCTCCCTCCAAAGTGACACAGTCTGTTATGTGTGATGTGTGGCAAAGTTTGCAAATCAGTGCCAGGTCTCAAAAGACACATGGCTGTACACAGACACCAAATTTCACAAAGTGATACCATCAATCCAGTGGAAGCTGGAAGCTTCTTCTTTTATCTGTCACCTATGTTTCAAGCATTGCAGATCAGAAGCTGGTCTCCAAAGTCACTTATGAGGTCATGCAAGTTAAGACAGAAATTTTACTGACAACAGCTGAAGTCATAGACAGCAATCATCTGTCAAGATGGAGCAATCACCATGTATGTATGTATGTATGTATATATATATATATATATATATATATAGGGCTATCTTGAACTTGTAAGGGACTGAACTGAGAAGTTAGTTGGAAGACACATTTCTCTCTTACTTTGTAAAGGCATAGCCCGCTTACTTTGCGAGACAAAACTCAAGCCGATTGACAGCCATTTAAATACATTTTCATAGCTATTGTAAGCTGACAGACTGTTTGAGAGACCAAGACCTTTTTTAATTTTCTGGGCAAGTTGGGCTGAAGGTTATCTTGTTACATGTTTTTAGGAACAAAGAAGCTCATGAATATTCCTGCAATATGCTGATGATTGACCATTACACTTGCTTGTCTCTTTCAATCATTGCTGCATTGCAGAAGTAGAGTATGATATCATTATGTTACACCATTTCATTCCTTTTTGTGTTACTCCATCTTCCCTGTGGGCTTCTAAGTTAGCCTATAAATTTATACTTGCATTGCATGCAAAGCAAAATATTTAACCCATTCTTGTTAGTTTCTTGGTGGAAGAAAATTGTATCACCATCTTTGGCAATGTAAGTAGTAAAATCACTGATTATGATGAAAATGTTGTGTAATGGTACTGAATGAATAGCTTCTTGAAGCCATTACATATGGTGTTGTCTTAAGCTGTATTAGTTGGCTACTGTAGTAGCTGAGTTATCTGTGAAATTTGTGTTAAAGGTCCACTCAATGTGTAAGGTAATGTTACACACATGAAGACATTTAGTGGCTTTGTAGTTTAAAAGTATTTTGACCCCACCTATGGCTCCCCCATTTTATTTTATAATGCACATATTATGATAAGTGTATTGTTGAGAATTGTTTTGTATTTTTGTGAGTTCCTCATGCACAACCCAATTTACCTGCATACAAAATAAAGTTTTGAGCTAGTTTCACTCACTCTTTTGCTTGCCTTATGGTGTTTGCATTTATTGTTGATACTTAAATTATTTTCTTACACAAAAGTAAGTTTTTTGCCCCAAACATCAGTCACATCTCCTCCCATTGGATTTAAAAATGAAGTGTCATATGACTCATGCTAATAAGTGTTTGCATTCTGGGAGATTTGTTTAGGGACTCAAACCCAAGTGTTGTTTTCTTTCTCAATGACTCTCATAGCCTTTTAGTTGCTGTGTGTTAACTGTGATTGCAACCCCAAAGTCTGGTGACTGCCTGATCATTGCAAGTTGCTCTCTTCATCTGCTCTTTGGCCCTTGGAGGTCAATTTCTGTCATTTGCTAAAGGATGCAATTCACCTTTCTAATTTAAGCACCAATGTTACCCTACCCAGATGCATACACTCCAGGTCAGAGAAGAGAAGGGAACAATCAGTAGTTAAGAGGCCACTCCAAGATCTCCAAAACCCAGGCTGTTCCAAGACCAGTTACTGGCACTCAGTGGAGTATAATGCCATATCCCAGATATTATAAAAATTGGCACTTCCTTGGGTTTAGAATGTCAAAATTATTCACTTGCTTGAGTTATGATGATCACAAAGGCCAGGAATTTTCATTATAATCCTAAAATATATAGTAAGCATTTTGTTACATTTTTAGGCTTATGATTTAGCAAAAATTGTTCATCCAAGATATGTTTAGCTAAAGATGAACTGCAGCTAGGTAAATTTTTAATGCATGTATTGGTTTTTTTCTTCTGAACCTCTTAGTGCCACATGATATAAGCCCTATGGGGTGATAAAGAAAACATGTTCCAAAGTTCTGTGCCATTACTTGCATATCTGTTTTACTTTTAGGTACTCTGCTTTGCTTGTTTCTTTGGATAATCCATCTTGGTGCATGTAGGAAAGTTAAAGTAATAGAAGAATCATTTTCCATAGCTGGAAAGTAAGGAATTTTAAATCTACTTTTATTTATATTTTCAATAGTTATATTTGGTTGTAAATATTTTTTCTCTACAAAAAATGTTTTTAAGAACAGCCAGAAGGACCAAAGCTCTCACAAAATTTTTATTGGTCCCTTTGATTGCACTGCACTTTTAAAAAAATATTTTTTTGATAACTGATTACTGCTTTTGCTCTTCCTCCTATAATTCTTTGATAGTTATCAAAATTAGACAGGCTGATCTGCTTTTTTTACTGCATCATTTGTAAGGTTTGATGAAATATCCCAGGACAACAGGCAGTTCAAGCTGGTTTTAGATATAAATTGGTCAAAGATATATATACTACTTACTTACTTTCTCCATTTAACATCTGCGTTTCCCATTTGTTTAAGGGTTTAATGGTTTGATAGAGCTCACCATCTGGTTTTATCCCAAACATGTTCCTCCATCAATCCATATATTCTCATGTTCTGCTGCACTGCCTTCAACCAGATCTTCTTCAGTCTTCCTGGAGGTCTTCTTCCAGCTGCTTCCCATGCTAGTGCTCTTCCTAGTGCTGCAACTTCTTCTCCATGTTGCACATGCCGATACCGTCTCAATTGAGGTGATGCCAGCACATCACTCAGCTGTCTCACTCTGCACCTTTGTGCAATTTCTTCACTCCTGACCCTGTCTCCCAGAGTTACTCCTACCATATAGTGCAGCATCCTCTGATCAAAGCTGATCATCCTCTGTTCAAGCTTCTGTGTCATTCCATGGGTTTCAGACCCATTGAGCAACACTGGTCTCATGCATGTATCATCTACTCTCCCTCTGTGTGTCAACTAGATTCAAAAGGCTTGATATCTCTCTCCATTTTGTCCATGTTGCTGAAGTTCATATCTTAACAGCTCACACTGCACCACCATCTGCCTCAAGGAGTTCACCTAAGTAGCAGAATTCACATACTTCTTCAACTATGCCATTATCAATCTGTAAATGTTCCAGTGCTTCTTCTTTATCATACTCTCTTGTGAATCTCCTTCATCTGACGTTCTGCACTCCTGACATACTTGCAAGTCCTGTGCATCTTTTGTGACACCAGTAAGCACTTCCTCACCACATGATTGTGTTGACTCTGACTCCTTCACCACAGACCGCATCTTGGGCATCTCCCCATCTTAATGATTTTACCTCTTTTTCCAGTTACCATCAACTTGGTCTTACTAATATTAATTTCATTCCTCTCCTCACCATCTCTTCAGTCATTGAACATCTCTATCACCTGCTCCATAGTTTTGGCAGTCAGAACTAAGTTGTCAGCATACAGCAGCTCCCAAGTGACTCCTCTTCTACACTCTTTTGTAGTCTCCTCCATTACTAGTATGAACAGCAGGGGACTCAGTAGTGAACCCTGATGGACTCCAACCTGTATTTCAAACTACTCTGCTACACCACCAGTAACTTTAACCTGTGACTTCAATCTGTCATACAGTACCATCACCTGATGCACAAGCCCCTTTCATACTTTTTGCCTTCTTAGAGCCCATTTTATTGCTCACTTTATATATATATATACATATATGTTTGTTTATATAAACTTTATCATAAGTCAAATAAAGCAATTCATTCTTCAAAGAAGTGTACAACATGTAAACACAAAAGGATTTATAGAAATTTTCATCAATTATTTGTCAAGACAAAGAAATCTTGAGTGATTTGTCTCCCAGATTTTTTTATGAAGTTTAGAATAAAGTTTTCTTTTCTTGACTGCTGGTTGCCTATATACTGCTTCAATTGCCTGTTATTCAAGTATATTCCAACAAACCTTTTACATTTTTCCAGAGTCTTGGATGTAGTCTTGGGCCATTCTAGAATTTTGGGTTTATGTTGATGCCCCAGATTTCCAAGGCTAGAATCATCCCCCTTTAATGCACTTGTAGTAGTAGTAGTAGTAGTAGTAGTAGTAGTAGTAGTAGTAGTAGTAGTAGAAGCAGCAATAGTAGTGGTAGTAGTAGCAACAGTAGTACTGGTAGTAGCAGTAGAATTAGAAGTAGTGAAGTAGTAATGGTGGTAGGAATGCTAATACTATTGATAATAGTAGTTGGAATAGTGATGGTAGTGGTAGTAGTAGTGGTAGTAGTATTAGTATGAGTTGCACTAGAGGCTATTTGAGATGCATGCTATGGAAGTTTTTTAAAGGTAATATGAGCTCACCCAATTACCGATATTCCCGACATTAATCCTCCTCAACCTCTGCAGATCAAAATTCACATTGAAATACAGGGTAAATAAATAGATAATTAACTAGTTTCAGAATGACCTATTCCCAATTAACAATTTTTGAAGAGGTTTTGGATTTTACAATATGCTATTACTGCATGATGCAAAGAACATATTTCTGAAAGACTAATTGACTTGTAGCTGACTGATAAACATTGATTTACTAAAACATAAGTAAAATAAACTTGCTTGTTCACCTCAGAATTTTCATGAAGAGGAGGCAATGTCAAGGAAGCATTGTTATGAGAGGCATTGCTAAAAGGTCAAAGTTTTCGCTGATAGGTGGAACAAAAGAGCTTTAGGCTGAATATGTGTTAATTGCTGAAATACTCAAGTAAATATGGAACAACCCAAAACCACAAGGTCGATTCTGAAGATAATTTGAACTTGATAAGGTTGTTAATCCTGGACAACTTTTGCTCTACTGAAGTGACAGGATCTCTCCATTTAGAGTTGTTAATATGGTGCTAGTTTGACATTACACTTTTTGAATCAGTTCTGGTCACCCCTACTTCAGAGATTTTCAATACAGTTCTACAGCATCTTGTAGGTTATTGGCGAGTGCTTAAGAGACACAGCCAGCCATGCAGTAGTACCCTTCTTTAACCTTGTTCGTCACATTGCTGTCAGTTTTTCTTAGGATTTGTTTCACATAACATTGGGAGCTGAGAAGTTGTTTTCTCATGGAACAGTCAACTCTACTATTTTTTCCTGTTAAGACAAGTAATACTTTCAAAATATGGGTATAAATATGCAGATCAAAGATTTTTTTATTTTGAAAATTATATTATTATTTACCAGCTCATGACATCTGTTTGCCATGGTAATTTTAACCCACCTTACAACGTCATAAGCAACATCCTTTACTTTGTAAATGATGATGATATTTAAACTGGGAAATGCCACCTTATTTGAAAGACAAATAAATGAAACCTGCTATCACTTTAATCTTTGGACTTTAATCTTGCATTTTAGTATTGCAGGTGAAACACAAAATGAACAAGTGGTGAGTAAAATAGACTCCGTTTGTTTGCATAAAATTTTAATTTTGAATTTTGAATTTTCATGAATCATACATATTGGCTACATGGAAATTTGAGTTAAAACCTTGTCAAGGATTTTTCGGGGGTGGAGGGAGGGGTGGTATTAAGTTTTCTTGATTTCTTTAAAGAAAAATTCAGATTGTTTACATTTTGAAACTTGTTTGTTTGCCCTTATTCAGAAATGAACAATTTTGTTCATTTGTTTTCTTTGACACTTTAAAATGGAAAACAATTACAATGAAGAAAGAGCTGAACCCATGGAATGACATTGCTTGGTTTTACATACCAAGGAAAAAAGAAAGGTATCGTATGCTAAGTTGTGTAGGATGTACAGTATATGAACTGAAGAGGATAGTCAAAAATGATTGATCAGAAAGCTGCAACCAAACCTTGGGGTATTTTGAAGAGAAGTAGAAGGATGATTAGTGCTGAAAACCTGAAGGAAAAGAAACATGAAATAAGAATATTTCTGAATTTTAAGTCATTTACCATTGTTTATATTCTTGCAGCTTTATTGCCTGTATACCATTAGGGATACCATAATGGTTTTTACCCATATTCCGATTTTGAACTTTAATGCCAATATACTGGACTAACTTTGGTGGGTAATGTATGGGTAAATAATGAGCATAGAACATTTTTAGTTGTTGCAACTGTAACACACACCATGGCTCATGATGGATTTAATTATAGTTTTTTTGCTATATATTTCTTTTATTTTCTCCAACTGTATTATGAAAATGGTTGTGAATACAAAATCAAAGTCTTTCTATAGAAATGAAGTATAGGCTAGGAAGCCACCAAGTATGAATGGAGGAGAAAAGACAATTTTCTGATTTACTACTTATAAACCTTAACTTATTTTTTAGCTATTAATTTAATTTTTTCCTAATTTAAGCCTTTGCATGCACGAGTTGATCCAAGTCCAGTATCAGGTGAGTATCTCTTTATTTCTTCTTGAATGTCATATTTTTTTTTGTGATACCAATATTGTGGATTAAAGACCTTGCTTCAATGACCTAGTTGTGCTACATAATTGTGGCATCTTTCTTCACTCAGTAGCTATGTACGTAGCATACATTATTCTGTGTAACCATCATTTCCATTGCTTTAAGGGCTTAGCAGATCCATCCCAACGTTTCACACCATTTATTCTTAACAACACAGTACCATCCATTCTTGACAGTGCCATACCATTCATTTTATTTCAAATAAGCATTGCTTTACTGATCAACAACAATAGACAATAGACAGACAACAATACGGGTGAGCAATGCTGCTCACCCGTATTGTTGTTTGGTTATTTTTACTTTTTCTAGTTACTTTGACCTCAAAGAAATGCATTATAGAATAAGAATGAAATCAGCAGAAATAAAGATGTTCCCATAGTTTAATGGTGTGATAAGTACATGCATAGTTTAGAACATATATATGAGGAGTTCAGAAGGGGTTGTTTGAAGAACAATAATTCTTCTAATGCTTTGAGGTAGATATATTTTGCTAAGAATAAGTGAAAGAGTCGTAAGAGAACTTAGAGGTCACAACCAAGTAACAATCAAACAAGAATACAACAATTAAATAAGTATAAATATTACTGTCAACAGTTAGTCATTCATTTTATGGTAACTATCGCGCATTCCATGAAAGATAAACTCTGTCCATGGAATGTGTGCCCCAATTAACAGTCTTATCGATTGGTTCAGCTGTTGCTGGTACATTTTGACAGTAGTGAAGGAAGTTTGACTTATCTTTGGTCGTTAGAAACAATTCCATTTTTTGCACATTCTGCCCTCCTTGCTCTTTTTGGATCTGAGGGGTGAAAAATTTGGATTAGAGCCTTAGGTGTTAAGCTGAAATAGTTGTCATTTAACCATCTGTTTAACATATGCAGATACAGTGGGAATTAACTTGGAGCAACACTACTTTATCAACTGAAGAATCAGAATTTGACCAAAATCTGCCATACATACAGGAGTCTATGCACCTGAAGAGGGTCTGTACATAAACTTGAAGAAGTTGGTATGTGGGGCCTCTTTGGTTTCAGTGTATTGAAGGGACTGGATATAGTAGAATACATCTAAAAGAACAACCTGCCAATAAGTAACAGTCACATTCCTGGATTTTGAAGACATTTCAACAGCTTTTCGAATGATTCCATTATACCTTTGATCATTTCCTTCAGGGTTGTAGCTAATTGTGTGACTTGTGGTAATTTTTTCATCAACCAGGAAGGGTTTCAACTCACAGTTTGTACAAAAAGGTCCCACCGTCAGAATAAATGCATGCTGGCATGTTAAATAGGGAGAACAGAGTAGTCAGGAACTTGATAACTGGAGCTGTTAATATAACAGGACAAAGAAACACTAAAGGAACTTTGAGTTCTTGTCAACTATTTTTAAAAAGCACTTGTTTGGATTATTCGTTGGTAAGGGTCAATTTTCCTTTGTAAAGTAGATGTTGATTCATTCTGAACGGTTACGTGGCCTTGATAAAGGGAATCGTTTCAGATTTATGATTCCAATGTTTTAATTCAGCACAGATTCAATTCTGATTTGTATATTAATATATCGTCGTCGTAGTCTGTAGATCGTTATCGACCTTTAGTGACCTCTCTGACCAGTTTTCGCCACTTTTCGCGATCCTGACATGCGTTGTTAAGTTCTGCCAGTTCATATTCATTATTGACTTCACCCCATCCATCCATCTTCTCGGTGGTCTTCCTCGCCTCCTACTCCCTTCAACCTTTCCTTGCATGATTAATTTCTCCAAGTTGGAACCATCTCTTCTAGATATATGACCAAAATAACATAATTTCCGTCGTTGAACTTCATTTGTAAGACTACCTGGATTTCCTATTGAGTTCAAAACAAATTCATTAGTCTTTCTCGCTGTCCATGGTATTCTAAGGAGACGCCGCCAGCACCATAACTCAAATGCACTAATTTTTTGAATGTCAGACACTTTTAGTGACCAGCTCTCACATCCATACAAGGCTATAGAAAACACCAACGATTTCATCAAACGAGTTTTTGTCACTGTAGATATACCGCGGTCTTTCCAGATCTTGGTCAGCGTTGTAACTGTTGATCTTGCCATAGCGAGTCTCCTTCTTATCTCTTTACTATTTCCTCCTTGGTTACTTATCATTGATCCAAGAAAATTAAATTCTTCCACAACATGTATTTGTATCCCATTGCATATTATATTCGAATTTATTGCATCGCCAACTACCATCACTTTGGTTTTATCCACATTTAGGTAAAGACCTCTCCGTTCGCTTGTAACCCTGACCTTTTCCAATAGTTCTTGCATGCTCTCAGAGCTCAATGTTATCAATGTAGTGTCGTCTGCATAGCGAAGGTTGTTAATTTTTTCTCCTCCAATTTTTACGCCACTATCACAATCGCCAAGCGCTTGACGCATAATCTGCTCCGCGTACAGGTTGTATAACTGAGGAGACAGAATGCATCCCTGACGAACGCCCCTCTCTATACTGAACGGCTCACTATCACCACTTTCTGTTCGTACAGTTGAAGTTTGTGTCTTGTATAGGTTTCTGATAAGCTCAATGATGTGCATGGGCACCCCGAATTCATGTAGAACCGACCATAATGTGCTATGTTGGACACAGTCAAATGCCTTAGCATAGTCTATAAAACAGAGATATAGTGTTACTCCCATTTCTTTAGCCTTCTCTATGATCCATCGTACATTGGCTATATGATCACGCGTGCCACGTCCTACCACGAAACCAGCTTGTTCACGGGGGATTTCACGATTCACAGTCGTCTGCATTCTATTGAGTATTATATACAAAATAATTTTACTCGCGTGTATAATTAATGATATAGTGCGGTTGTTTTTACATTCTCGGATGTCGCCTTTTTTCGGTAACTTGATGAAAACTGCTTTCGTCCAATCTTCTGGCCATTTCTTTGTTTTCCAGATCATATTGCATAGTTTGTGCATTAACAGTATACCTTCCTCATGTGTTGCTTTTAACAGCTCAATGGGAATATCATCAGCCCCAGGTGACTTTCCATCCTTGATCTTATTCATTGCCCACTCAACCTCTGACAATAAAATGTCTGGTTCATCCTCATAGTCCTTCTCCAATGTACAATCCTCAGCGTCATCTGTGCTCTTATACAACTGCTCACAGTACTCTTTCCATCTTGTTTTGATTTCGTCACTCCCTGTTAGAACCTCGCCTCTCTCATTCTTTATAACATTCAGACGAGGGACGCGTTTTTTCGTGATACACTTAACAGTGTCATACAGTTCTTTGGATTTATTGTTTACACTTGCCTGTTCTAGCTGTTGACATTTCATTTGTATAAACTCATCTTTGTCCTTTCTGCATCTTTTCTGAATGATTCCATGGAGTTTCCTGTATCGTTTTCTGTCTTCCTCACATTTTAAGCCACGCGCTTTCAGTTGTTGACGTTCATATACAAGGTCAAGCGTTTCCATGCTCATATGATCACCAGACTTATTTGTCCGACGTTTAGCAAGTTTATCATTGGCCTCTTCCAACACTATGTTTTTGGTTTCAGTCCATAGCTCATCAGGTGTCATCTTTTCATCCTCCTGTGTGAAAAGCTTATGAAAACGATTTTTTACTTCCACGCAATAGCTCTCCGAGATATTCTGTAGATCGAATCTCTTTGGTTTTGTACATTTTTTAACCGACTTCAGCTTGAGTTTAATTCGTGACACTAAGAGTTCATGATCGGAGCCACAGTCAGCACCAGGGCATGTTTTAGTCAACTGTACGCTAGACTTCCACCTTTTCTTTACCATGATGTAATCGATCTGATTTTTCGTTTTTCCATCGGGTGAGGTCCAAGTATAGAGACGGCGTGGATGTTGTTCAAACAGCGTGTTCGTCACAACTAACTCATTGTGGATACAAAAGTCAATCAGTCGTTCACCAGGTTCATTTTGCACACCGAGTCCATGGCATCCTGTTACACCGGCGACCTGATTGTCTCGACCTATTTTCGCATTAAGATCGCCCATTACGAACACAACATCACGGTTTGGTATCTTATCGAGAACTTGTTGCAATTCGTTGTAGAACGTCTCTATCACATCATCGTCTGCAGTTGATGTCGGAGCGTATACCTGAATTATCGAGATGTTGACTGGCTTTCCTTGTAGGCGAATTGTCATTATTCTGTCACTCACAGGATTGTAACCCAGAACACATTTTGCTGTTTCTTTAGTCACTAGTATGCCTACACCATTAATTCTATTAGTCTCGTGACCTGAAAAATAAGCAACATGTCCATCATTGGTCGTAAAATGTCCTTTACCTGTCCATCTAGTTTCTGCAATTCCTGTTACATCTATTCCATATCGACCAAGCTCCGTTAGAACTACCTCTAGTGTATAGTTATTAAGAGTTCTTGTATTCCATGTGCCGATTTTGATAGTAGATTTGAATAGTCGCAACCTATCTTTTTCGGGTCTGATATTATCAGTCACTGAAGGTCCGTCAGGCTTTACTCCACTGACATCATTATGCTCAGTCGTACTCGAAATAGGAGGCGACTCAACCCCAGTAGTTGTATTGACACCTTCAGGCCCGGGGGTCCCACCATCCAGTGACATATCGAGATCAGTGTCGTGACTAGTCATGAGTATTTTCTCTGGAGCAATAGACTTGTAGTAGGGCCCCGGGTCTTTCTACAAGCGCAGTGTCATCACATGACTGGTTGACCCTTGCCGGTAGCTAAGTTGAACAAAGTGTCGCCAAGCGCCCTGCTGCTTCCGCCGGAATGAAAGTCTGTCATCACCCGCCTTCAGCTGCATCCACCACCCTGCTGCCGATGGCTTCACCGTGACCCTGGCAGGGAGACTAAGAGGCACGTCACACTTGCCCAAGGTGTGGCCTCAAGGCTAGCAGTAGCAATATTAATATATATATATATATATATATATATATATATATATATTAATATGGATTCAACTCTGATTTGTAGACTGTTTTATCTCAACCAAGGAATAGGGCAAGTTCTTTGTACATACAAAGTGGTCGGGTCTCAACCTTAAGGTGAGAGAACAACGTGTGAAACTAAACAGTGAATCTTCAGAAGTGGAAGCAGCTTCCACTGTGGAAAGTGACTGAGTGGCATATGATGTTAAAAATTTAAGATGCAAGTTCAAGCCTCCAATGCATGATCATATCATTCTTTATCTTCCCTCTGTTGCGTTGGTCAAAGGTGTACAATACAAACTTTTTGTCTGTTTTCAGAGTAGAGTGCTACCCAGAAATTGCTTTTAGCGTCCGATGGGTTTGATAACAGGCTGGGCCCTTTTTTCGATGGCGGAATGCTTTAGTTTACTACTTTTAAGCATAAATATAAAGCAACAAGCTGGCTATTCTGGTTAACAGTGGCAGTTAATGCTACGTCTGATTCATCTGGTTCAACTTCGAGTGTATGGTTTTATCAATTTCGGTAACAGAAGCCTTGTGAGCAGTTTTTTCTTGAGGCCATTAAATGTAACAGCTCCGCCTTGGCTGGTCCCAAGCCCGGATGAGAAAGGAGGAGGGTTGGGCAAGAGGCTAACCACCTCTTCCTGTTAAAAAAAGCCTGATTACGGAAATTTGGAGAGTAAACGAAGCTATCTATGGTCGCAGAGACAAAGGTAATTTGAGCTCTATACAACTCAGAGCTTTTAATAGCTGACCCTATAAATCTGGCTTGGTCAAGCAGAGTTTTTAAGTATAAAGTTATTTTCCAAAAGCCACTGCCAAATTAAATTAAGCTGCGATCAAGCGGTGAAGGCATTTCCTATTCCCTAATAGGCGGCACCTGAAATGTTCTTGCAGCTATTTCCCTTTCTTCTTTTTCTTCTTTGACTTTCGGCTTTTCCCTTTAGGGGTCGCCACAGCGGATTTGTCTCCTCCATTTTGCTCTGTCTGCTGCCTCATGTTGCTGCACTACTGCAGCTCTCATGTCCCCTTCAATCACATCCATATATCTTTTCTTCGGTCTGCCTCTTCGTCTTCTCCCAGGTATATCCATTTTCAGCATTCTCCTTCCTATATACTCTTCCTCTCTCCTGAGCACATGGCCAAACCACCTCAGTCTTGACTCCCTTTGGTTGTCTCCCAGTCTCCTCACATGCGCCGTGCCTCTTATATACTCGTTTCGTATCCTGTCCAACCGGGTGACTCCCAACGACCATCGGAGCATTCGTAGTTCTGCCACCTCTAGCTGTTTCCTTGATGTCGCCACTGTCTCTAGACCAAACAGTAATGCAGGTCTCACAACTGTCTTATATACTTTGCCCTTTACTTTCGGAGATATCTTCCTATCGCAAATAACACCCGTAACTTTCCTCCATCCGTTCCATCCCGCCTGTATTCGTTTTTTCACTTCTCTGTCACAGCCTCCATTGCTCTGTACTGTGGACCCAAGATACTTGAATTCGTCCACCCTCTTGACTATCGTTCCTTGCATTCTTATCTCTTCGTCCCCTCTCCCATTCAAGACCAGATATTCGGTTTTTGCTCTGCTAACTTTCATGCCTCTTTTCTCCAGGGCGTTCCGCCACCTTTCCAGTTGTTCCTCTGCTTCATCTCTCGTCGTGTTACATAGCACAATATCATCTGCAAACAGCATGGTCCAGGGCTCCTCCATCCTCACATCCTCCGTCAATTGGTCCATAATGATAGCAAACAGAAAGGGGCTTAGGGCTGAGCCTTGGTGTAGGCCGACCTTCACCTCGAACCAATCAGTCAATCCAGCGGCACTCCGTACTGCAGTCATGCTATTCTTATACATATCTTGTACCATTTCCACATACTTCTCTGTTACTCCAGACTTCCTCATGCAATACCATAACTCATCCCTCGGGACCCTGTCGTACGCCTTCTCTAAGTCGATGAACACACAATGAAGCTCTTTCTGTCCTTCCCCATACTTTTCCATTAGCATTCGCAGTGCAAATTGCGCATCTGATGTACTCCTACCCGGCATGAACCCATACTGCTGTGCACAGATATCCACCTCAGCCCTCAGCCTTGCATCCAAAACCCTCTCCCACAGCTTCATTGCATGACACATCAGCTTAATTCCGCGATAATTACCACATTCCTGCACATCTCCCTTGTTCTTAAATACTGGGACCAGCACACTTTTCCTCCATTCAGCTGGCATCTCCCTGCCTGCAAGTACCTGGTTGAAGACATTGGTAAGTATTTCCAGGCCTTGTCTACCTAGCGCCTTCCACGCTTCAATGGGAATATCGTCCGGGCCCACTGCCTTCCCATTCTTCATTTTCTTCAGTGCTTTTCTCACTTCACCAATGTCTATCTTCTCCACTCCACGGACCTTTTTCTCTTGAGTCTCTTCCCTCATTTCCCTTGGGTTCTCGGTATTCATCAAATTCTCAAAGTAACTTTTCCATCTTTGTAATACTTCCTCTTCCCTTGTGAGTAGTCGTCCGTCCTCATCTTTTATGACTCTGACATGTTGAATGTCCTTGGAAGCCTTGTCTTTTTGTTTTGCAATTCTGTATAGCTCCTTCTCACCCTCCCTTGTGTCAAGACGGTTGTAAAGGTCTTGGATTGCTACTTCTTTTGCCTTGGCTACCTCTCGCTTTGCTTTCTTCCTTCTTTCACAATATTCACTCCGATCCTCCTCACTGTTTGAATGATCAAACTTTTTCTTTGCCTCTCTCTTCATCTTGATACTATCCTGCACTCTGTCATTCCACCACCAAGTATCTTTGTCCCTCTTCTGACGCCCCTTGCTTACCCCCAAGACTGTCTTTGCTGCTTCTCGTATTCTGTCAGTAGTACTTGTCCAATTACTGAGCACATCTGCTTCTGGGCTAACCAAGTCCAATAGCTCGCGATTGAAGTTTCTCCGGCATTCTGGGTCCTTTAGCTTCCACCACTTTATCCTCGGCTCTACAATTTTCTTCCTTCTTTTCTTTGTTTTGATGGTGAGGTTGCAAATAACCACCTTGTGCTGTGCAGCTACACTCTCTCCACCTAGTACCTTGCAATCAGTAACTTCCTTCAGATCCTTCCTTCTGCAGACTATATAATCGACTTGCGTGCATCTTCCTCCACTTTTATAAGTCACTCTCTGGTTTTCCTTTTTCTTGAAGTATGTATTCAGGATGGCCATCTCAGTTCTCTTTGAGAAGTCGACAATGTGCTGCCCATTTTCGTTCCCCCTGCCATAACCATACCTTCCCACCACACTTTCATCGTCTCTGTTCCCTTCTCCGACATGTCCATTGAAATCCGCTCCGATGAAACTCCTTTCTGCTCTCGGTACTCTCAGGATGGCTGCGTCCCTGTCTTTCCAGAAGTCTTCGCTCTCTTCTCGCGGGCATCCAACCTGTGGCCCATATGCACTGATCACATTCATCATTTGCCCTTCTACCTCAAGCTTCATTCTCATTACCCTGTCGGATATCCTTTCTACCTCAAGTACGCTCTCCAGTAAGGCGTCCTTTAGGAATATTCCAATGCTATTTCTTCTGTTATCAACCCATGATAGAACAACTTGTAGCCATCTCCGAGGTGCCTTACCTTGCTCCCTTTCCACTTAGTTTCCTGCAAGCACATGATGTCTATGTGCCTCCTTTCCATCAAGTCTGCAATCTTCCTTCCCTTTCCATTCATTGTTCCTACATTGAGTGTACCAATCCTTAACGATCTCTCTTTTACCTTCCTTCTCTCCTTCTTTTTCCTCCTTTTCTTTCCTCCTCTGTTCTTCTTCCGCTTTTCCGCAGTAGCATAGTTAACAGCATCACCCTGCGCAATAGTGATGTTGGCGGTCGTTGGTAACCCGGGCCTCTACCGATCCGGTATGACGTTTTGACTATGTATCCGCATCATATTTCATTTGGCGGTTTGTTTTCTACGGCCGGATGCCCTTCCTGACGCCAACCACAGTTATCGGTGGTGTGCCTAGCCTTTGTCCCAAATGGACCTACTCGCAAGGCTGCGAGTGGCTATTTCTGACCGGTGACCTCAGAGGAAGTTCATACGTCCAGGAATGCGCCGCCACGACTCAGGCAGGACGGGCCAACAGGAATTGAAGGGCCCGTAACCCCGGAAGGGGGGGCAAACCGGGTACATCGCCTTGTCAAAGGGCGATCCGGGGGCTATGCAGGGCAGGGTTGTCTATACCCTGAGGCCCATGGGCCTGCATACCCAACTATTTTCCCTTTCTTGACGTTTTCAAAGCTTGAAAATATTCTTCTAACGTTTCTGTTGGTGCTTGCATTTGAGTGGCCTAATGATGGCGTGAAAAATTCTCATTCTTTGGTTTGATGATAGAAGTTGTGAAGCATTCCGATTGCTGCAGTATACGCAATGCATTCTTCGATTTATTGAAAAATTATATACAATTTTTTTAGGAGTAAGACTAACGGAATTTTCATTTGACACGTCCAGTAAAGCCATTCTTTTGCAGCCGTACTACTGTATAAAACCGTTTCCACTAGTTCTGCCTTAGAACTTTATCCGTATTGAGAACTTTATCAGTATTGGTTTGTGAGATATGTTAATTAAATTGTAATAAAAAAGAAACTAGGAAATCATTCTTCAATTAGGACGTTAATGAACGTATATCTTCAGCCTGATTGTGACAACAAAGACGGCGGCTATGAATTCAAATCAACAGGTCGTACAAAAGGGCTTTTAGGCTACAGGAAAACTATATATATATATATATATATATATATATATATACTCAAGCTACAGACAGTACTGTTTCGCCCTTTGTGGGTTCATCAGTGCAGCACAGAGTTTCTGAGACATAACTCTCAGGCCATGTTGCCGGAGCACGCACNATTAATATAAACATTGTGAAAAAAACTTATTTTGAATTCGAAAATGGCATTTTAGCTCCAGAAATACTTGTTACACATTGGTGCCAGTACGGATTTACGTGGTATGAAACATGATTTAAGAAAAGTTATATATCTTTTCTATCCTCTGGTTTATGTATTGGGTAATATTTCTTTGAAATTTTATTTTTATTTTGTTTCAGTTTTAACACTTTTCTATCTTAAAGGTCCACCACATCTGAAGTGGCTTGCAGGACAGTGCTTCACTCTTGGAAAGGGAAGGTATACTAGTTTCATAGCAGAGCTATTTCATTGTAGAATAAAATAATTTTTTGTTATCAATAATATTTGGCGTGCAGTAGTGTCACCGCTGTTGTTATCGTTCCACCTTTTGCAGGACAGTGTTCTTGTGATGCGCTTACACTTAAAGGGCTTCCGAGATTTGAAAGCATGAGGCACGATGTTCCATGCTCCATTAAGAGTGACAGGTGAACTTGTGCGCCCCAAAAATTACTTACAAAATAGAGTTGTTCTCACCATGCCCGGAACCAGAAAATTGATACTCATATAGACCACATGTTGAATGGGTCCAGTTTGTTTGTAATTATAGGGCTATTCCTTGAAAATTTGGTGTCAGTGGTGATATACCTGTTGATTTCCTTGGCGGAAAAATTGTTCCTGGCCAAAATTTAGAACAAAATTTTGTTGATTCGCGCGTGCCATTCAAAGAAAATGAAGCCGAATCATACTGCATGTTTGGCACAACGTTAGAAGTGAATAAATAAGACATTTTGCTGGATTGTGTTTTTGCACATGCTGATATATAGGTATGGTAGCTACATTTGGTTCACCTACCAGCTAACACCAAGGTATGATGTGATTTATATTCACAACAGCTGTTATTAGATCGCCTTCTCATACGTCGATTAATTTTAATAACAGCGTATTAACTGGCCTACAGATTTGGTTAGTTGTTTCTGTATGCGTAACGTAAACTCATCATGCACAAGCACAAGACAAGAAGTATTGATGACACTGGAGTTTAAGTAATATACAACATTGGATGTATTGCTTATGGGACCTCATGCTAATAATAGAAATATGAAAACTAGTAGTAGCTAGCCATAACTTACCCATGCCCTAAGCCCGGTAACATCCCCCATAGATATCTATGGTCATTTTTGTAGGGTTGATGAGTACCTACTGCTGATAGAATGGTGCGGTTTATCCACCTGCCCTGATTATCACTTGGTTCTCAAGTTCAGTTGCAAATGAGCATTCTGCTTCTCAAGCTAAGACAGAATATCACAAGACTTTTGGTAGAACTTTTTTGGACTTGCCTCCAATTATTGGAGACCACTTTGTGATCTATTGAATACTGATGAGTTTTTAGTCTTAAGGGTCTTAGTCACTAGAAAATTTGACCTGTTTTGTTTTTTAATGACAATTTAGACTTGGCAGTCAGAGCTCATGATATTTTTTGGTATTTGCTGGCTTTATTGTTGACCCACTATGTAACCTTTTCTGATTGTTATTGACCTCTGAAGTGTGACCTTTTGCCCTTGAGATTTTCCCCATCATGGGTTATGAAGGCTATATCAAGTGACCTGTTGCTTTATTATTGATCACTGGCCCATCAAGATCAGGCGATTAAGGTTATGTAACCTATCGTTATTACTGATGCGGACATTTTTGGATAATTGAACGTTTGTTTATATTTTTCTGGCTGTTATGGTAGTTACTGCAACGTTAGGGCTACTTCTTACGTAATAAATGTTGATCCATTTTGACGTCTGCCCCGAGAATAAGTAACCTCTTACTTTTTTAAAATTTTTGACCTTTATGAATAGAAATTTCTAGAATATGGCCCCCTCATTTTTATTATGATTGGTAACCTTTTGGGGTAAGGTATTCTAGGCCCAGTGGCACAAGAAGCTGAGTTATGTATGTGAATTTTGAAGTTCATTTTTAGAGTTCCTGTGTAGATTTTAAATGCTGTTGTTGCTACACTTATTTTTTTTGTCATTTTAGTTTCAGTTATAAATTTTGCCCATTCCACAATGTTACCCAACGTGAGCATTCTTACAGATGGAATGCGTTTCATGGAGTTCTTGGGTAAGCAGTATAAGTTTACACTTCGTATTCATGTCTAAACTGTATCCTAAAGAACCTGGTGACCTTCAGGTTTATCATTTATTTTAAAAGGGGTGGTGTAACAGCTGAAAAAATTCACAACAGACACTATCATTGTCAATCACCTTTTAAAAGTGGATTGTTTTAGCCAAACCCTTTTGTTGGCTCAATCGTATTAATAGGAAAAGATAATTGGGAGCCTGCATGCTCCTTTGTGATTTACTTTTTATTCTCAGTAACTTTGAGTTAAATTTCCCACATCTTCGGTGTGTTAATCCTGGATCTGTCATTCTGTTTTTGGCTTTGATTCTGCTAAAATAGTGCGATTTTGGTACTAAACAATTTAGTTAAGTTCCATTTGCAGGTATTTAAATTTCTCTTGTTTGGGTTTTGATTAGGAAGTTCACTAGAATATTGCAGTTTCTGCTCGAAGGATTTCCAATCGATATGCCTTTGCTGACGAATATCCAGCCAATACCTGAATGTCAGTCTTGCTTCTCTTCTGCTTCCTGTGAATTCTTTACTTTGCTGCGCGTATTTACTATTAAACGAAATAACTGGACCTGACATAAGCTACAAGCTTCCAAAGGGGCCATCAGAATGATTCATCTTTTTCCCAATTTTTAAATCAAATTAGTGAAAAATGTATATACTTTTTATATACGATAAATGATCAACTAAGCGCCCAGAATTTGTTCATAGTTTTGATGGTCTTTGGTTTGGACATCACAAATCTAACTACAATATCTGAAAGAAGTTTAATTTTAAGAGCTGTATATGTGATACGCTATATTGGTCTTTGGGTAATGATACACTTATTTAATTTCATGCTTTCACATTTAAAACAGGGTTTGGAAAGAATGGATTATCCACAATAACACTTTCGCTGCTATGAAGATGGAAAATGGAGAGCAATGTGTTGGCAGTCTGTTTAGGGAGGCTAAAGTTGGTCACATAAATGTTTTATTTGTGCTCTCTTGATCTCTGTTTTTTCGTCAGTCTGTCTCGCTCTCCCTCCTCCTTCTCTCTCCCTCCCCCTTCTCTCTCCCTCCTCCTTCTCTCTCCCTCCTCCTTCTCTCTCCCTCCCCCTTCTCTCTCCCTCCCCCTTTTCTTTCCATCCCCTCCTCTCTCCCTCCCTGTCTTTCTCATTCTCTTTCTGTCTGTCTCACTCTCCATATGTACACTGGGTCTTGTGCCGTCATTTTTTTTGCTTCTTATCCTTTTTCTCCCTTTGTCCCGGTTATTTTGTGTCACTCGTTCTCTTAGCCTAAATCGATAGATTCGCCAAGATTTTATTATCACTTTTAAGGCCCGATGATCGTTGGTGTCATCAGCATTGACGTTATCTTTATTGTTGTCATTACCTTAATTAGCTAAAAACACTACTATTTTTATGTGAGGTTTTGTAGCAGTATTTGTTGCCTAGTTTTTTCGATCACTCCTTTCTGTAATTGGTTAAGACAGTATTTCCAATTGGAAAGTAATTGATGCAGACTTTAGTAACAGCACTGAAAATCGTACTTGTTGTTCTCACTTGTTAATAGATTTGAGTGAAGTGGATTTTAATTTGTTGTTACTGCCCAGTGCCATGCAGTATTCCCCGTCAATGCATTCTTTGTGTTTATTTTTCAAGTTTAAACATCATTATGATTCCAGCATGAGTTCTGGTGGGTGGGAGCTGGTCAGTTGATCAAAGGGTAACATGTATGGTTTTACGTATTGTTTACGTTGCTCAGATTTGTTATTTTGAAGATTGCTTTTGCCGTCTCTTTAATGCAGCAATCAGAATGTTTAGACTTTTTTTGCCATGCTCCATTGTAGGATGGCCGGGATTTTTATTGACACTGTTACGTTTTTGCGATGGCTTCTTCTGTAGCTCTTTTATATTAGCTAAAGAGACGATGTTTTTGCATAGTTTGGGAGATAACGCTGCCTGAAAGATAGAACCATTTGTCTGAAAAATATATAGGACTTCAGAAAATATTAAAAGTCGTATGGCACCCACACGGTATGCGATATTTTGAACAGTATCAGCAGACCTTCAAAAAGTTTCTAATTATACAAATTTCTCAGTCAAACACCCGTTGAATACACAAACAAATACTTGTCCCCTGGTCTTGGTAAATTTATGGTGCATTAGTAATCTGGCTGAAAGTTGCCCAAGATCAACAAGCATTGGTACCTATAATGTTCAAAACTTATAACTATACGTTCTAAACACAACTGGCTAAAGACAGAGTGAAATAGACGGATTGTGTTTCAGCGAAGTGTGCAAAAATTCTTTGAGCATTATTCAGTTATGTCAGGTAGCACGAAGTTCTGAAATGGCTTCGGGCCTTGCTCAGGCTGAATCATGTAGAGAATAAGAAACAAAAAAAAATAACTGACCAGTGGAATTTGTTGTTCATGGAACCTATTATTTAAAATAAACCAATCTTTTCAAATATTGTTCATGTTCACTACTGGCAAGGTCGCAAGCGACCACTGATATTTGCCAGAAGTTAAGAGAGGAAAAAGGAGAGAGAAATGCAAGAAGTAGAATTTTGTATAGCTTCTTTGAAACTCAGAGGTTTAAAAAAAGGAATATCAACCCCACCCTGAAACCATGAGGATGGAAGAAATTTTCAGAGTGTAGATGTACAGAGGAAGAAACTAGTACAATAGCAAGACATTTTTTTTGGTTCCAAAACAATATTTGTATAAGTACTTGTAGCAAGACGTGTAGACCGCTTGAAAACTTTCAAAGAAGGAACAAGAGAAGATACCTCGTTGAAACAGTACCCATAGAGGTACCTGTAGAGAAAAAAGAAAGATGCAACATCACGGTGATAAAAAAGGAAGTGGAGTCGAGCTGCCAGAAAAGCTCCGACTCTGTTTTCAATACGACATTGACTACGACTGAGAAGGCCGAGAGAACAGGCAGAAGCTTCAGCCCAAAGATGACAAAACTACTTAAGTACTCTATATCTATCCGTTTCTCCGTACAATCTGAAGTTGTTATATATATATATATACCTAGATAATGTACCATCTGGAAGTATATCTTTTATAATAAATAACATTTTACTTCTTCTGTCACTTATCACGATTGCCTTATCAAGTTTATGTACATTGTTAATATCTCGTTATGAATTCTGCTGCATTCCTTCAAAGCGATTTGTTGGGATAAAAGTCGTTAAGCCACCGATAGGAGAAACAAATGTCATTATCAAAGGCATAAAAAATATTGTTGCTAGTTTTGAATATAACAACCCTTATGAAATAACTTAATGTATATAATATAATGTATTTAACATATGATTTTATGATATAGTGTATACATATATATTTTATGATAAGTGGTATACCATAACATATAATATAGAAATATAAAAATTTAAATTATACAATACCGTGTCATATTCACCCCGAGATGATGTTTAAAATTTCCAGTTCCACTTGATTATATACCATAATTCATAATCTATTACCAGGTGTTTTTTGTCTGCGGCGACAAAACTGAATTAGCTGATGTAACGGAGCCTATTACTTGTCAGTATGAAGTAAAGTTCAAAACTCCAGCGGTTTGCCCACCGGATGCTTTGCTAGGTAAGAATCAGACATCCTTTCACCTCTGAAAACTTCCACACACTTGTACTGAGCCGCATTTGGAAGGTCCACTTTTATCGTTCATTTTTTATTATGAATTTCGTAGAGGTGTTTGAAAAATTATTGTTCCTTTTTGTTATAAGGAAATTACTTTACTTGAATAAATGGAACAAAGTAAAACTCGAGAGTATTCATATCTATTTCTGAATTATTTGTTTCACCATTTTATGTAGCATTATTACCATGAAGAAAAATTTAGAGAACATTCAAATATAACCAACTCGTGTGAAACGTGTAAAACGATGACCATTTACGCAGCGTGTTGGAAGAGTGGTTTTACTTGTCAGGTAATCAAAGGCAATGACATTTCTACCAGCTCTGAAAATGGAAGATTCATTTTTTCTGAAGAGTAGAGTGTCCGAGCAAATTTCTTGGACACAGTGTGAAGCGTGCTGTGTCGGTCGAAGCAGTCGGCATTTGATCAGTGGTTTCTCAGAGCACACAAACAAGAGGGCTGAGCCTGTGAGATTGCATTTCGAGCGATGTGGATTGAAAAGGTCTACAGTTGATGATGTTAGGATTTTGGACTCTTTGATACTTGGTGAATTTTAGTTGCAAACTTGTGAAGCACTTTACATCCAGGACATGAATCCGTCCGACAACACAAAAGATGAGTTCAGAGACCATACCCTAGCAATAGGAGTTTTGCAAGTTTCTCTATATTTTTGTTAACATAGGTCTGGGACTTGTCTATATATTTTTTGTTTTCATTAGCTTCGTTAATACTGACGTTTTTATTTTAAATACTACTAGCAGAAGTACCCGGCGTTGCTCGGGTAAAAAACTGCAATTTAGTAGGCTAAAAAGGCGCTATCAAGATAATTGTAAGGGTATCGCTCGATTAGAAATGTTATGATAGACCATTTCAGTTCAAAGAACTGCAACTACCATGACACTTTGGGTGTGGTATAGAAATAATAGGTAATTTTAACTTTGGTAATCTTACGAAAGATAATGTTAGAGCTTCAAATAAAAAATGTATGGCAATACATTGGCTGAAAAAAGAAGATTAAAAAAAACAAAAAAAGAAAGTCCTCCCCAGCGGGGAGGCGAACCCTGGTCTCCCGCGTGACAGGAGGGGATACTCAACCACTACACTACAGAGGACATGTACAGTCAAGGAGATTACTTTATTGTAAATAAGCCAGGGTTTGATGAAGACACCTCTAGGTAATTAGAGATTATTGGTAAAAAAACTCCGCCAAATTTGGGTCTCGTGTTTCGTGGTTTTCGGGATTTTCGGGATTTTCAGGATTTTCAGGACATTACTCTCTGACCCTTAGGATACACACATACACACTATCAGTACTGCCACCTTAATCGTTATCACCACAACTAGTATCAATAACAAACAACACCAACATTATCATTACCTATTGTTTTGACAAAAATTTATCATCGTCACTTCTGCAGTAATTTGCAAACAAAGCAGTGTTGTAGATACAATGAAACCCTTCCTAAAATTGTCATCTTTGTAATAAATATAATCAGATGTCTCAAAGTTAACATTTGAATCTTACAGGATAACCAGAGCGGAGGATTTTCAACTTAACATCTACAGGTTCTAGGTTCCAGTTCCTCCTCCACCTTACATTTAATGCACCCAGCTTTTTTCCTAAATTAGAGTAATAGACCCTTGGGAATGGAAATATTTTTGGGGATAGATTTCAAAAAAGAATGGACTCAATAATTTAAGAAGAAAAAAATCTCCAGAAAGGTATACACCAGTATCAGGTAGTCATATTTCAAAAGTGATTTTACCCCCTTAAATTGACATTGGTTGTGGGATATGAAATTGCTCAATAATTCATTTTTAATGCGGTTTCTCTTCTGTTATATGTTTAGTGTATCCAGCTCTTAGCAGACAAAGCCGACTTCGTTGGGATGAAATTCAAAGACAACTTCACGAGAACGAAATCACTTTGCAAGGATATGAAAAGTTGCTAAAAACCATTTTTATTAATGAAAATCTTCTGGCAACCACAACTGTAGTACCTGAGCGTCACAAGTATAAGGAACCATCAGCTCAGTACAAAAAACAGCATGATCACGACCCAGGAAAAGGATTTAGTACGCTGTCCAGTTGTATCAAGGTAAACAGTTTGATTCCTTTTCTTGATAGCAGTTTTATGACGTTCTTGCGTATTCTTGACTTGCATCAGTTTGTTGCAGGACCGTTTCTGCTTCTAACATTGATGTGAACATGGCACGTTAGATTTAGTGAAAACTTTCAGGTCAGTCATGATTTTAACATAAATAGCGAAATGAAATGCAAATAATTATTTTTCTCTATGAATTTTGCGCCAATGTTCATTTTACAATTTTTATGACATAGTGATACAAAAATAATATTTTATCTAAAGTTGGCGTTTTAAAATATATAACTAATGACAGCTAATTGAAGCCAACTTTACACCTACGTACAGAAATGTTTCAAAGAACCAAGAGTATTTATAAAAAAACAGTCGCCTTACATATAATTACAAAGTTGGTAGTTGTCGTCGCATGCTTTTTATTTTCTTACTTGTTTTGAAAGTATTGGAGGTTTTTGAAATGTTTCACATTTTCCAGTAATGTATGCCATGGCAGGTAGCCTAGTAATCACACAGATTTAACTCTATATGCTGTATAGTTCTGACCTTTAGCATCTGTAAAGTGGTCCTGGCTCTTACTATGTATTCCGCAGCCTTTTCACAATGATGCCTTCAGTAAAGTTTGCATTCTGATTTGTTTTTGTTTGAAAATTTGTAGTCTTTAGCAACTTTACGTTAATTTTCTGAACAGATATAGAATATTGATAGATATTGGGTTGCTAAAATATTTATATATAATATTAATGTAAACGAGCAGCGATTGTTATAAAAGCTGGAAAGGTTGTGGGTACGAAGTTTCACAGCAATTTGGGACAACTTAAAGTGTTGGAAGACTCTTTCTACCAGCACACATTTTCTGATGAAATACGATAGGCGAGTTTGTAACTAGCTTGTAACATGAAATTTTTACAAATACTTTTTTTCATACGAGGTGTGTGTCTTTTATTTTACTGGAATTTTTAGCACTAAAGAACCAGTACAACGAATTTTTGCAACAAGGTTTGGAAAAAATTGCTAAGCAAAATAATCTGCTACCGAAGTTCAGTAGTACTTGTTTTACTGGTACGGTTTTCTTTCACTAACATTTGTAAATTAATTTTAAAGCCGCTATATAATGCATATTTGTTATTTTTATCTTCATTTCTAGGAGTATGAGAAGGTTACAGAAGAACTGAAACAGTTGCGTTCTATTGTCAATGCTTCTGATTTTCTTAACAAACATCCAGAGGAAAGAGAAAGCGTTGCGTCACGTGTGCTACGAGAGATTGTTAAACATGTGAAGGGAGATTTGAATGCCCGAAGATCAAGGTAAAGGGACCAAGGCGAGTTGTTGTTGCGTCATGAATATTACAGACTTCTAGAGGGAGTAAAGGAGTGACAGAGAAAGCTACAGATATATATATATATATATAATAGAGAAAGAGAGAGAGACAGACAGACAGACAGAGACAGAGAGAGACAGAGAGAATGGATAGATATTCGGATATGTATTCAAATGTATGGTTGGTTGGATGGGTAAGGAGAAAAATCGATATACGCACGTGGAAAATTATATACATATGTGTGAATTACATTTCTTTTCAACTTCCCAAACCAACATTCCCCAAATCTTAAGGTATAAAGTGTAAATTGTAACTTAATGACGAAAAGAATGAAGGCAAAAAGGATTTGCTCTTAGATGTGTGGTGTTTGTATTTTTATGTTATTTTATGTACACAATCTGATGATTGTTAAATCTGTAGTAATTTTCTCTACATTCACTGGGAATTATGTAGCAAGTTCTTTTATGTATTTAATCCGTAATATTTGTTAGGTATGTATATACAGATATATGTTTTTGTATAACTGTTGTATAAAACTATGTGCAGAATAAGTACTGATTAATGGTTGTAATATTCATAAAGCAATGACAATGAGAGAGTGTGTGTGTGATAATTGTAGTGCAGAAGATGGTAAATATTGAGGAGGAGGATTTTTCAAATATTGATTACAGTTGTCGTATTAATGATGGTGACTCCACCCATGTCAGGCTTGAAACGTTCCTGAAAGTAAAACACCAGGAATAACTTGTTAAGAATTGTCACCAGCTGCCTACAGTACAGGTTAGGATACTCTTGTTTTTAAAGGCTGCATTACGTTAGTAATCAGATAGTGCTGCGCTCAAATAATTTCATCAAAGTAGGCATCAAAACCACTTTTCTATAGAAATTTAACTGCTGTATTCTAACTTCAAAAACAAATCAAGCAGTTATGCAAATTATGAAGTATACTGAACTTTTATTGACTTTTCTGTAGGAAAGCGTTTGAATTTTTAGTTGCGGCATTTACGTTGGCGAGTTGAGTTAATTCTCTACCCTTTATGATTAAAAAGCCCTCTTGATCTGAGTTTGGTCGGAAAAGACAGATTCTTGCCAAAAAGTGGTGGAAGGGTAAGAAGGAATTTTTGGTTGGTCCTCTTGAAGATCTGTTATTGTATTGCATATTTCTACATTCCACTTTATTTTTCTTAGTCTGAAAAAAGGACTTAAATACGTGATCTTGTGCGAGCGCAATCAGTTTTTTTCGATGGCTTTTTAGAAACCTGTCGTGATTAACAGAGTCATTGAGCCTTTCATTGTATTCGCCAATAAATAAAGCAGGCCCAACTGCATGCTCGTTTTTTATGACTACGACGAGGCGCTTGTATCACTGCTCATCAACGACCCTTTTTTATTAGAAACGTGTTCATCAAAGTGGATTTTGAACAAGAGATTTAAAGAGAGAGAACTTTTTTGAAATTCTTGTGTTTCTTTCCACATACCTTAAAAAGACGTTGTTTTACCTTGCAAAAAAAATGTCATTTTGCTTTAGCATGACTCAGAAATGTAGCAATTTTACTGAATCATCATTACAATAATTCACATTGCAGATTCAGCTCTTCATAAAATCAATCTACCCACCATGACAAAGGTAAAGTTTTTGCTAAAACTTGCCATATCCCACGCTTTATGAAATGATACGGCAAATCCTCGCTAAATATCTTATCGTTCAACATTTACGCAGCTAAAGTAGCTGGATTACGGAGCACAACTAAAGCAACGGATTTGAGACCGAGGTTTTGCTGATGTGATATGAAAAGGAAGAAAACAGAAATAAGAAGCATTTGGATATGATAATACGGTTTGTTTCTGTGTAATTATCCTCTGACGACAGCTTGGGAATTTTTTATTTCCACTCTTGAGAAATGAAATGCGTAATGTGGCATTTATAAGCTCGTAAGCGCCGTTTGAAGCTGAAAGATCCTGAAATTGTCTTAATTAATTCTATTGTACGTGGCGTGTTCCTCCAACCATTTTGTGATGATGTTAAAACATCCTCAAAATTCGTCCTTCAATTTTGCAACTGCTCTTACAACTTCTTTGAAAACAATGAAAGCTCTCGTCTTTGTTCCGTCGGCCTTCGCAGTAAGGCAAACAGAAACTTACATTTTCTTGACCAACTGATTTGAGATTTGGGAACTTGCTTTTCACCTGACTGTTGTTCTTCCTACCACATCTGACTATTCTGGTGTCTTATCCATGGCGTAACTATTACCTGGACCAAATTTATATTTCATTTGCAATCCAGTATGAAGAATGTAGGATACTAGTTTGTTGACTAACTGCTCGGGATCCTTTTTAGGTATAGATGTACGTCGCCCCAGAGAGAGGCTACTTCTTCTCATAAAACCGAGTATCCCGAACCACCTTCCAAACTTTCTTCGGGTTTTTAGTGAAAATCTATCTGGTCAAACAAGCCTTGTATTTTTCTTGATTAGTCTTCGAAAAACCGAGGGATAGTTTTTGCGTTCAAATACATTCCAAAACCAAATTACTATCCAGTCTCATTGAGGGTTTTGACAGCCTTTGTCGGTTGATGATACTTTTTTAAGCTGGCCTCAAAAATTGATTGTTTTTATTTTCGCCACTCGTGTAATCTTTTTAATGAACTTATTTTTAACTGAATTGAAGCAGCACGGTTGGTATACTCCTCATCTTGTTCAATTGCATCTAATTTTGATTTTAGAGTACAGGACGTTTTATTATACCATGTAAAATTTATTTTCTTTCCCAAAACGCCATGATTAAGATTCGGCAATAACTCAACTTAATGCCACTTAAAATTAGTCGCAAAAAAACCAACATCGTTATAAACTCGAACATATTTGTTAATTTACGTTTGAAGCATAAGCTCAGTGTCTTGTTTGTTTAAAAATCGCAAAATTAATGCCTTTAGAGTTTGGAATGCATTTTTAACCATTATTAAAGGATATCATGTTTATGAAGATTGTTGAACTCCGGTAATTGGAGAACTGCTGCCAGTGAAAAAAAGACCATGGCGAAGAAGAAAAAATCTATATTTACAGTACAGGTGTTGTTAAAGAAGAGATGTTATGTAGACATGTACCAATCAAACTTCAAAGTCTAATTGATTACTTTTTACAAACTAAAGAAAATAACGTACTGAAAGCAAGTTGTTAGGAAATGGGAAACGAAAAGTTGATCAAGTTGTACCGCCAAAATTCACTGGTTACACAATTGGAAAATAGGAAAAAAGACCTTAACTCGCAACTAACAACTAAGGAGCTTAAATATTCCTATTTGGAAATGTGTGTACATACTTACGATGTGGGAAAATTTCTGATTTTTTAAATATTTATTTGAGTTAAACAAAATTGAGTTTAATAAACGTTCTTTGGAGGAAATACGATGAATCACGTTTCAGTACCCAATCCTGTGAATATTCGAAATATTTATGTCACTAAAAATTTGGTTGATACTTGCCTGTTTTAATATCCAACAAATATTTTGTGTTGTGAGACAGGTTGCACAGCGAAAGCACTTACGGAAAAATCTCCCGTTTGGAGATAATTTCCACTGCAAGAAGAAGACGGAAGACGCGTTTCTCTGACAATGTACAGGATATAACCTGGGTGAGCAGGTGGACGTGACAAGACTGGCACAGCAAAGGGAGTACCACAAGAGCTTCTTGACGAGTTATTTAAATGATCATATATCGCTCCTGAAAAACGTAACCGTCTTGTAGAATTCTTTTTCTAAGTGTGAAAGTAGCTTAGCTTAGAGACCGGTATTCGCGAATTTAGAAGTTCAATCATATTGCCTTTCTAACCTCTCTTTTACCTTCATTTTACCCCAGTCAGAAGACAAATCTGACTTGAACAAATGCCAGTCCCAAGCCTGGGTAAAGGAAGGTTTCAGCAGGACGTGGATCCCGCATAGAATTTTGCTCTTAATCTTGACTGACACAAATGACAAACGAGAAAGAGCTAGGGCGACCCCCTGAAACGACGTGCGAGAACATCGCCGTACAGCCGTGGCAAATGGACTACAGCTACTGCACCATGATTGAATGTAGTTAAAGGAAATAGCTCGGAGAAGGAAGAGAGAGGATCCGATGACGAGAGTGCTAAAATTTGGACGGTCAGTGTTGGTATTATGGCAGGTAGAGTGGCAGGGCCAAGCTGTTTTATCTCGGAGAACACCAAGAGAAATGAGATAAGATCTTGAATGTGGATGAACATGGTTTGGATGATGGTCAAAATCTTGAGTGTCAATGCACAAAAAAGTGAGATGCACGGACCAGCAAAAGGAGCTGTTCTGTGAGCAGGTATATGAAGAAATGGAAAATATTGCATTGAGGTAGATACTATCTAGGGAAAGAAAATTGGAAAGGTCATGTGGGTTGTGAGGATGTCATGGGTGTCTTTGCAGTTGCTTTTAAAAATGGAGAGTGAGAGGCACTGCAAGTCTTTGTCCAAAGCAAAGATCTTGTGGTGATGAGCACTTCCTTTATGAAGAAGAGAGGGCACTTGGTGATATATAAATGTGAACATTCAGAAACGCAAATCGACTATTTACTGGAAAGATCTTGGATGCGGGAACAGGTGACGTATAACACAGCATTCCCTGGGGTGAGTGTGACTTTATAACGTCAGCCAATGCTTGGAACCATGAAGCTGTCAGTATCGAGGAGAACGGAGGTACAAGCGCCATCAAAAGCAAAATACTGGAAACCGTAGGATGAAGAAAAAAAGACACGTTTACGGTGAGAGTAATCTGAAAAACGTCTTGAAGCACCAAAGTGGAAGCAAAAAGGTCAAGAGGAAGTGAAGCGAAGAAGAAGGAAGCAAAAATGGTGGTTGCACTTACACGGATAGCAGCTTATCAAGTTCTGTATGCGGAAATTAAATCACCAGTAGCTTACAAAGCAGCGTTAAGAGTAGGGAAACAATAAAATATGCAAATTCAAAACATCTCAGCCAAAACTGATAAAGAATGAAAATGGACGGGTTCTTACAACTGGTGATGAGAACAAGACTAGGCAGAAGTAGTATTTTGAAAGACTGATGAATGAAGAAAACCCAAGAATGGCTGGAGAATTGGGTAGCTCGCGTAACCAAGATGAGGTAGATTGAGTCGGTGAGGTAGAGGCCAAGAGAGCTTTGAACAGAATGAAAAAGGGAAAAGCGGTAGGACCAGACAACATTGCAACAGAGGTATGGAATCTTATGTGATCAAACGGAGTAAGTAAGCTATCTTCCAGAGCAGATGAACAATATCATAACAGCAGAGGAAATGGAGGACAAACAAGTATTCTGATCCTAGTATTCAAGAAAAAAGATGGATATTTTAAACTGTGGAAACCGCAGCGAGGTAAAACTTTTGTGTCACACAATGCAGCGGTATGACGAATTATGGAAGAATGGCTAAAATTGTCAATATCAGTGATGAGGGGCTCGGGTTTGTGTCTCGCTGATCAATGACATTTAAATATGTGTATTGCGACAACTACAGGAAAAGGCCAAAATACCCTGCATTGCGCCTTTGTCGACCTAGAGAACGTGGAAGACTGGGTACAGAGATCAGAGATACACTGCTGGGGAAAGAGAGTCCCAAGGAAATATGTTCAGATAGTCAAGGACAACATGTAAAAGGGGAGGAGGAGGATCTCCAGGAGCACAGATGGGCATAGTAATCCACTTGGTCTTAAAAAAGCTTGAAACCAAGGCTCGGCAGTGACTCCAGTGCTGTTTGCCATTATAATGGAAGGTCTTAGAGAGGACATCCACAAAGGGGCAACGTGGCAAATGATGTTTATATGGATTTGTGTAGTGAAACCAAGGAACTGAAAAACAATCTGGAACAGTGAAACGCTGCTTTAGAGGCTAGAGACATACGGATATCGAGGTCAAAGATGGAATACCTATCCTTGGTGTGGAAAAGGACAGTTTTAAACTTGGTGCCGAGAGTTTACTGCAAGTTAGGGAGTACGAGAACTCGGGGAGCACCACAACAGCAGATGGAGAAGCAAGCTTAGAGGTTAGTAAGGGAGTGCAGGCAGAATTGAGAAATGAAAAAAAGTAAAAGTGGCCAACCGAAGAGACGATTAATTGACAGCATCGGAAAATATATGTATCCAGTCGGAGCGAGTCAGAGGATAAAGCAAAATGGAGATTACTGGTTCAGCCAGTAGGTACCTTGCAGAAAGCGGGAGACCCTTGAAGAGAGAAGAAAAGAAGAAGACATTAACTTATAAACGGAGTGCCAATTTGACAATTTTTGGTCTTCTGCTCTGGCATTGTTTTTCTGCTACTGTGTATTGCTCACCAGTATGAAATCACAGTACCCATTGCAATAAACCAGGGCCAGCACCACAGCAGGCAGAGGCCATGTCCTTTCTTTGCTGAATAAAAGGTTTAAATTGGGACCAATTTTCATATAGTTAAACCTGTAGGATTACTGTACATACACAGGTAACACTCATCGATGTTGACGCTGTTCTATTACAATGGCATCAGCAGATATTTTGTAGCAGTGGGGATAAAAGATAACAGAAATATTTCTTTACCTTGCATCCCCTATACCTCTCCCCCCCTCCCCCCTCTCTCTGTCTGTTTGTCTGTCTCTGTCACTCTGTCTCTGTCTCTCTGTCTCTCTCTCTCTCTCTCACACACACACACACACACACATACAAAACACACACAAACAACTGAGTTTAGAATCGATGTTGCTGCCCTATTAATTTGATTCGCAACTCAAAAAGTCTGCGACTTATTAGTGGGTGCATTAAATCAACTCTAAAGACCTTCTGGCAATTCCTTTTGGTATCTAACCAGTTGAAATTCTTTTGTGGTTCTACCTCACTAAAAATTAGTTGAAAACAGAAAAATTCTATATTGAGACAAAATATCCTTCAGCACAAAAATCAGCTCTACCGAGTTCATTGTTTTTTTCCCACAACATGATATGAATATTATATGAACATCAACAAAAAAGTAATCATAGTTTGATTGGAATTCATATTTAAACACTCATAAAAATTAACAAGCAGTCATACAAATTACAAACAATATTTGACTTTGTGGCAACTAGTGATTCTCTAGATGACGATAAGGTGATGAGATAGCTATGACTAATTATCCCATTAAACGTTATAAATGGGGACCTGAAAGAAAACAATGGCAAAAAAGGTACCACAACTTGAGATTGGGGGTCTCCTTGTTGAAGGAGTATAACAAGAGTTGTCCTGCAAGAAAATGCCATACCCGGTACAAACTCTTCTTGAACTAAAAAATACAATCGATAATTTACAAATAGCGCAAAGATTAACTGATTCAAACATTGTGCAAAAAAAAGGCAGATGTCATCCTAAAGAAGAGATCTGAAAATATAACGATGAGACAAAACTAAAGTTAAAGCCTTGCTATGTAATTCTGTTAATTAACTGTGATGGTACGCCAAACTGAAAAAAGTCTTAATGGTATTGGTTTTTAAGTTTCTAACCCAAGGCTTCCCGGCTTCAAACTTCGATACAACATTCAACATTCGATACAACAACGAGTGATTCATACTACATAGTCTAGTTATGTTGTAGTTTTATCGTCACTTGCAACCTTACGACATTTCATACCTCTAATATAGAAAGATTTAAAAGAAAAAAAGGCGGTTTAAAAAACATCGAGACTGTTGGCTTTATGACAACTATCCTATATCCACAAAATAAACATTTAAATTTATCTTCCATACAGCAGATTCTATTTGTTCTATTAATGAGAAAACGGATCAGTGTATAACTGGTTTTCCTAATGGAGTATGTGTAACCTTTTCTTGTATTCAAAAGCACAGAGTTAGATGTCGAGAAGACGTGTTGTGTGATGAGAACATTACGGCCTACTCCATTAGGTACACAAGGAACATTGGCAATATTTTCCATAATATATACCTCTAGATTGCCAGTGTATGGAAAACACAATATAGGGACAGATGATGTAAAACACGGCTTTAAAATGTAGTGCATTACCGAAGTCATTGTCATATGTTTTACACAAAGTAAAGTACATCTGTTAAATGCAGAGGAAAACTACGACCTGAAAGCTTGTATAGACTGTCTGTCCACCAGGCACATGTCTGAAATTACCAATAAAATTTTCAGACAAATTCACAGCCTCTAATTAAATCTCTGATCACAGAAAGAGTAAGTCAAAGATGACAGAAACTGTGGGAACACTGTGATACGACCGTTCTTGAAATGTTGTATTCTGTTAGTCAAAAATTCAAACATCCAAAACTTAGCGTAGTATGAAGTCAACATGTTCACATAAAATTGAAGTGGTGTAGTTCTACTTTTTCCCATAAATTCATGTTTCCAAAAATGCAGGGCTTATGTAGTGCAGGTTTATCTCTAAAAACTGTCCTCACACCAAACAGGCATTTCGCTAATCTTAAGCTTGATTTATGCCTTTTCATTTTCCTATGCCGCATTTTCTGTTCAAAGTGCTTTCTGTTTGATTGGGCATATAGCTTACTGTCGGATATTTTGTAGTAATCTTAAATAAACTGCAATTATCTTTGGATTGCGTTTATCAACAAATTACTTACCGAACTGATGGTATAATTTTTATTACCGGCGTTAACTTCAGCTTTTTTTTCAACCTTATCTATTATTCATGATTTGATTATGACTAATATCTCTACATTTTATGTAAATAATTACTCTATTAACTGCTTTTAGGCTTAAGAGAGCACCACAAAATTAGGTTGATTTCCTTTAGTTTACTGACTGATGACGAACGGGATGTTCGAAAGATAACATTAAAAAATACATTGCTGTTTCTAACTTTATATATTTAATGACATAATGATTTTACCAAATCGTCTTTTGGCTACGTAATCTAAAGTTACATTTATGGAAATTGTACTTGGAATATGAGAAATGTCTAGCTAAATGTGAATAAAACAGCTGTTGTATCAAGT
The DNA here is from genome assembly GCA_003991215.1 of Morbakka virulenta. Taxonomy (NCBI): domain Eukaryota; kingdom Metazoa; phylum Cnidaria; class Cubozoa; order Carybdeida; family Carukiidae; genus Morbakka; species Morbakka virulenta. Next base: position 3,002,554 of record RDPX01000037.1, read on the forward strand.
TCATTTAGACTTGTTTAATAAATATCATACCATGGTTCCAAAAGCTTCGTGCACCAAACAACGGATGTTTTAAACCCATAGTAAAACATAATTTTTAAAAAAGACTATTGAAAGAATAACTTTTCAAAACCATGCATTCACTATCTCACCAAGATAAGAAGGTTAAGTAAGAACGTTTTAGAGTAAAAGATATAGTTGACGAAAAACTTTTACATTCCATTGCATTGTTTACAGAATGGCAGTTTTACAAGTCCAACGTGCTGTCTCTCAAACACAAGACACTTAAACCACATAGTAAAAACGATCTCTCTTTATTGTATAAGACACACTAACGCTCTACGATAGCAACACTGTATAAACAAAATATGTCCTAGATACTCTCGCATTGGGACCAAAAAACCCAGTCATGACCAAATTTAATCCGAAGGAAATATCTTTTGAAACTGATTTGCTTCTTGACCGTCTGATGGGATTTAAGGGTATTACTGATGTTAAAGTTGCCACCTTGCACTATATAAAAGCTATATCAAAAATGACGCCGCCCAGAAACCTTACACAAAACAAGCGCTTTCTCAGAGAACACAGTAAATACAATGAGAACCTTGATCAAATATTGAACTTTGACTAATTAGAAAAAATGAAAATGAAATCTTTCTGAAAGAGGAATAAATCTGAACGAAGAAGAAAGGATAAAAACATATTGAGCCATTTTCACGTCGACGAGAAGACAACTGCTAAAAGGAATAAATCATAAATATGTATAAAAATATATTTTTATATATTATGCCACCATGTTTGCGACCTCGAATTTTAACTAACGTAGCTAAAAAGACCTGTTTTGCGTCAATTTTGTGGGCTACACATTTATCTTTCACGAAGAAATGAGATATTTTTCATAAAATATAATTGTATGTTCTGTGCGTTGCCACATTTCTGTGAATTACAAAACCCAACAAAACAAACATATTGTTTCTTTAGATTTAAAAACAACTTACAAATATTATGTGACGTTTTGTACCCGTTGTTTTTCAACATCATATGACATATCACGTTGTCCTGGTAACCAGCCACCCGAATTGTAAACAACATTTGAACTCAACGGACATTCCACATACAGTTGGCCATCGATGTTTGGTTGACAGCTACTTCCCAGGATCACAAGAGGGTAAAGCTACTTTAACCAATGAAAAAGTACTTTCTAGATATAGTAATGCTGAAGCAAGCTGCTTTTAATAAGGAAGGCTATAAACTACATTCTTACCAGTAATTCTCAGGCTATTATGCCATTTTAAACAAATTACAGTTCAGTTGATCCGGGTCATGCAAGATTAACACTAAATGTAAAATTGCCAGGTTCGCACTTTTCTCATTACTAAATGTAGCTTCACCCCACTAGGTACCATTCTTCGTAGACATCTGTCGAAAACTTGTTAAGACCAACAACCATCTTCTTCTCAAAGAGAGTCGCACCCTTACTTCTTGATGTAAAGGCAGAGAAAATTTGGATCTCAAGCCAAGTGAATCGAGCAAATAGCTCAGCGATGTTGTTAAAGGTGCTCATGACCACCAGGACAACAGTCCTAGACCTGGCTCACTAACTGATCCCTGTGAAAGAAAGAAAAATACATAATTGCTTTCGAACGGCCACAAAAGAAACACGGAAAATATAACCGATAATCCTGTTTACTTTGATTAATGAATGTTATTTATACTTAAAGAATAAAATTATGTTCATATTGGCCAAAGGTTGTAACCAAGAGCAAAGGATGACACAGTGTAACAGAAAAACAAAAATGTCTTGTTCCAAGCACCAAACCGATTTTTTCATGTTCCTTTTGATGCAAAAATGGGAGAAAACGCAATTTTTTTTAAAAAGTTTGCTTTTGAAGAAATACGAGGCAAATACGTAATCAAGGAAAAGCGCCATCTCTACTTAGAATATTTCAAGGTTAATTGTTAAAATGTTATAAATAATACCATTTATCGTCATCAAATTAGCATCAAAGTCACTATTTACAAGGGAAATTTGTGTTCTAAAACAGAGAGATTGATTTAATACTGTTTATTTGCTGCAGAAAACAGAAATGGCACTATTTGTTTACTTTACACCTCAAACAAACAACACATCAAATTGGGAGCAAAAGATGCCGAACCTTTGTTAAGCGCAATGGCATTAAGTTGCCATCATTTGTTGCACCTGTGAGGCATATTCAAACAAAGAATATTTGCTTTGAAGTAAAGAGTCCCAAATGAAATCCAACCTGTGACGTCCCTGCCGTAGGGACCGGGCAACAGCTATGCTGGCTAACAACAGGCTCTGGTAGCGCCAGGATAGGCCCAGCAAGCCACTGGTTGCTTACAACAAACCGTTAGAAATACTCAAAGGAAGAAAACCGGATGGACCAAACGGACTAAGACCCTTGAACGTCAAAACGGATTACGATTCGGCATTCTAAACATTGGTACTATAAAAGACAAAACCGAAGAAGTTGTGGAGATGATGCAAGACAGAAAAATAGATCTAATGGGACTTTCAGAAACAAGGGATAAGATCTCCGCAAGGACAGTGTTACATAACAACTACATCTGCTTCAGCAGCAGCGAGGCCAGCGGACAACATGGTGTGGCAGTGATAGTGAGTGACAAAGTTGGACCTTTTGTGAGTTCCTATGAAAGCGTAAGCAACAGGATTGTTAAAGTTAGTATGAAGATGAAGACACAGAAACTATGCATAATACAAGTCTATGCACCGCAGCAAGGGAGACCAAAGCCAGAAAGGGATGAATTTTTTGAGACACTACAATCTGTGATCGATAGAAGCGGGAGCGACGAGGAAGTGTTTCTGATGGGTGACTTCAATGGCCACATTGGCCGCGACAGGGAGGGATATGAGCAGACCATCGGCCACTTTAGTATTGGTGATCGAAATGAACAGGGAGACAGTATTTTGGATCTCTGTTCCCGGAACAACATGAAAGTGCTCAACACCTTCTTCAAACACCAGGAAAGCCATAAGTACACGTGGTATGGATGGAATAATGAACTAGGGGATTACAACAGGAAAACAATGATTGATCTTTTTCTTGGCTCGAGTCTCCGAATTGTTAAGGATGTCAAGGCAATTCCCTCTGTAGCGTTAGACTCCGACCACCGATTAGTGATGATGAAAACTAAGTTTCTTGTGCAGAAAACAAGGCCCAGTAAAAAGGTTAAGAAGATTAACATTGAAAATGTAAATGATGAGACTTTGTTGAAGTTTTGTGGATCTCTAAACAGAGTGGAAGAAGAGAGATCTGAACAGGAAGAAGACCTGAATGAAATGTGGGAAGCTTTGAGGAATGACATACATGATGCTGTAAAGGATTCCTTTGGCTTCAAACATTGTAGCACAAGCAAAAAGAAGAAAACACCATGGTGGGATGAAAATGTGAAGAAGGCTGTGCGAGACAAGACCACTGCTTTTAGAGTATGGATGAAGAAGAGAACACCAGAGACCAGAAGGGAGTATAAAGCGAAAAGAAATCGGGCGAAAGCAGCCAAGAAGGAGGCAAAAGAAAGGAAATGGACGCAGATTTGCATTGATTTGGAAGAAGACCTTCTCAAGAACAAAAAGTTAATCTTCCATATGGCTAAAAACTACAGGAAAGGAACATCTGAAAAGGCCTACAACATCAAGGACTTAACCAATGGCGAGATCCTCACGAACCCAGAAGAGATAAATGAGACATGGAAGGAATATTTCTCAGGTCTGCTCAACAGCCCTGATGAAGCGGGGGAGTACCACCTACCAGAGCCAGACGAAAGAGAGTTGGTCGACATTTCTCAAGCGAGCATCACCATTGAAGAAGTGCAATATGCAATCAAACACTCAAAGCCTGGCAAAGCACCTGGAACTGACATGATACCAAATGAGATATACAAGCTGTCAGAGCCTATCTTAGCTACTAGGGTAACAGAGCTATTTGACAAGGCCTACAAGGAGGGAAGGACACCAGCGGAGTGGGGTAAAGCAATTATTTGCCCAATCTATAAGAACAAGGGCGATCACCAAGCGTGTCAAAACTACCGAGGTATTTCCTTGCTAAACCACATTGCAAAGTTATATGAAACCATTCTAGAAAAGCGGCTACGAGCGATTGCTGAGGATAAACTGGGGCCATGGCAGCATGGTTTTCGTCCTGGAAGAAGTACAACGGACATGATCTTCACACTGAAAAGGATAATGGATAAGCACTGGGAATATGACCAACCCCTCTTCATGGCCTTCCTAGACCTGGAGAAAGCGTTTGACCGTGTACCTAGAGCGAGTCTGTGGAAAATGTTGGAAGATTACCACATCCCCTACCACCTGAGGAGAGCAATCATCAGCACTTACAGCACCAGTATCAGCTCAGTGTCAACAGGAGTAGGAGACAACATCTGGTTTGAGACAAATTCTGGAGTCCGCCAAGGAAGCATCTTATCACCTTTGCTTTTCATAATGTACCTAGACCTAGTTGTTAAAGAGGTCGCTGACGGCCAATCGACGACTAGTGTCCTGGCATATGCGGATGATATTGCGCAACTGGACAGAAGTGAAAGGGATTTGAGAGAACACCTGGAACTGTGGGCTGATAGCTTCCAGCGACATGGTTTAAAACTCAATTTGTCAAAGACAGAGATTGTGGTTCTCAGCAAGCGGAAGATAACAACAAACATTTCATTGAACGATGTCACCATCAAGCAATCATCTACCTTCAAGTACCTAGGCAGCACAATTTCAGAGACGGGACTTATAGATGTGGAGATCAACGAAAGGATAAAGAAGTTTTCGCAGAATGTTGGTCTGCTGTACCGCCTCCTCAAAGGCAAAGAAGTTCCTACAAAAGCAAAACAGATCATTCATTCAGGACTCCTCAGGCCTATCCTGCTATATGGTTGTGAAACATGGACAATCAACAAGAACAACATGAGAAGAATTGTAGCAGCGGATATGAAGGTTGTCAGGATGATCAGCGGAGTGACTAAATGGGACAGAAAAAGAAATGTCGATCTATGCAAGAACATCAGCATATTGCCTATTGACGTGAAAATCAAGAACACTCAAATACAATGGTACGGACATATCAAGAGGAGACCCTCGGACCACTACTTGTCTCTAGCCTTCAATTACGCAGTTGAAGGCACTGGACCAAGTGGCCGGCCGCGAAAACGCTGGCACCAGTACATGTCTGAATACCTTGCAGAGAAGGGCACCACCTGGCAAGAGGTCAACGCGACTGAGCTCTACCTCGACCGTGGCAGATGGTCATCCCTGACGCTTCCTCGCTGACAGGCAACCGCCTACTCTGGAGTCCGGTGAGAAGGTGAGAAGTCAAACTAACAACCGGCAAGCTCCCTATCATATCGCTGAAAGTCATGGCGTTGCGTAGAACCTTCAAGGATTTTGATGCCTCCACTTCATATCAAGCTGGGGCTAATCAAACAGTTTGTTAAAGCCTTGAATAAAGAGGCCGAAGTCTTTCGCTATTTGATAGACTTCTTCCCATAACTTTCGGCAGCAAACGTTAGCGCGGGTGTTTTCAATGGGCCCCAAATAAAGAAGATACTGCAGTCTAAAGAGTTCGAAGAGCTTCTGGATTTGAAAGAAAAAGCAGCTGGGCAAAGTTTCAGAGCAGTTGCTGAAAATTTCTTGGGAAATAAGAAGCCTGAAAACTACAGAGAACTGGTCGAGCTCCTTATTGAAAACTGAAAAAAAAATAGGCTGCCGAATGTCTTTGAAACTCCATGTTCTGCATTCGCACATTGATAAATTCGAGCAAAACATGGGTGACTATTTGGAAGAGTAAGGAGAGAGATTTCACCAGGACCTAAAAGGTTACGAGTCTAGATATATTGGGAAGTATTCTGGAAACTTTCTTGCTGACTATGTATGGAGTTTGGTACGTGAAAGTGATACTCAATACGCAAGAAAGTCTCGCAAGACAATCCATCTTTTATATATGTGCAATAACTTTATGCGGCTAATGGATATTCCAATTTTTTGCAATACGCTCTATTTTATATTTATTTTTAACTGAAGCTAGTACTTTCACGCTATTAAAATATTCCCATGACATACTTTGATAACTATGTGTTTTTATAATTTTAGATGAAGTTAGACAATCATAGTGCCAGCTAATTTGCTCAGATTTATAAATTCTATTGATTTTCTTCACAAAATCTGCCTTTTAGTGTAAAATATTAATATTTTAACACTAACTAAATTCGCTAACACTTATTTTTATCCGCTGGAGATCATTTCTATCCCCGTAAAAACCAAAGAGTACTTTAGTGTTAATAAATGTCGTACAAAATGGCTTCCTTGTCTCAAAACAGCGATTTTTTCCACCAAAAATGGTGAAAATCCAAAAATTACGATATTTTTTTCAAAAGCAAACTTTTTCACTTAAGTAAACTGTTTTCTTAGGTTTTCCAACATGGTATCAGAAAATAACACTTAGAATCTTGGAACAAAAATGCTGTTACACGGTGTGATCAAATAAAAGATAAATTGTATAATATCAATGAATAAAACAAGGACGAAGTAACGAAATTATGTGGGGAAAATTGTTGACAAGAACTTAACGATCCCCAACCTCACTACTTACAGCAAATGATTATTACAAACAATCCGAGGCAGCATGTTAGTAGTGATGCACTCGTGACTCGCTATAATCGAGATAATTGCGAGTTGTTCTTGTCTTCATGAATTCATACAGTAAACCTTTCATCGACAACTTGCGACATTGCTTTGTTTAGCAATAAATATTGTTTTTCTGGGACTCCAATCTTCACGACCCAACAAGAATGTAGTGAAGGATATAGGACGGAACTCAAGATTTCCTTTAAAACCGATCAACTAATTTGGTGGATGAAGGGAGGGGGCGGGAACAAACCCGTACGTCTGTCAGGTGACACTGAGACACATTCAAATACTGGACATTTCAGTATGAAATATCTGGTATTTTCAGAATGGGTGTTATTTACAGCAGGCAACAATGCGTGATAAAATGATCTTTTTGAATCCCGGTAAGGTTGAGGTATTGATTTTTCTACAGAATACTTCTATTTCTCAAACAGAGGATTTTCAATAGAAATAAAGGTAAAGGGAAATTTTTTTGTTTCTCAGTAGGAACAATGTTACCTTAATAACCACACGCATTGTTGTTTTGCAATTAATGTTAATTTCAGATTTAAAGAAATTGGTGGCGATTTACAGTCACCATAAACTACCAGAAAAGAGAAGAAAAAAATGAAGAAAATTGATCATGACTAACAAACAAATTAAACCATCATAACATAAAATATAATATAATTAAGACAAGTTTCTATAAGTCAGTAGCAGGTTCAACATCTCCCACCTCAGCATTTTTGGAACGTTTCCAAAACCCAACTAAGCTAATATGTATTACCCTATATGTTCTTTTTAACTACAAAGAAAGACAATGTCCATTTGATTGGAAAAGTATCTAGGAGAAAGTATCTGGCCTTTGAAGATGAATAAATAAGATCGGGTGAAATGAAAAGAAGATGGTTATGGCTACACAGTCTCAGTTTTCTTTATGGAATTGGGAAAGGTATTAAAATCAGAAATTCAAAACAATATAAAACAAGATTAGGAAGGGCAAAAATTAATGAGTTGGAATGGAAGCTGAAAAAAGTCGAGAAATGGGTTTCCACTCAATATCCTATTGGAAAAAGAGATTGGACAGCCAACAAATTTAGGATAGGAGCTAAGAAGGATTGGGTGCTGGGAATAAAGTTGAAAACAGAATTGAAAAATGTATATGAGATTAAGAAAACGGCTGAAGTAATGTAAAACAAGGAAACACGAGGGCTTCAGGATTACGTGATACAGCTTTACATGACATGCACAAAGCACGTGTGGCAAAAAGCCTCAAAGGGTTTACATAATGAACATCTTACTGTTATTGTGTACGGTGCTTGCTTTTGGTCTGCGCTTTCCATTGTTTCCGACCCTTTCGCTGGAGTTGGACCGACAGGTGTCAAATCAACGAAGTCCTCGTCTATAACACGAAATCGAATTTCTTCATTAATATCCATAAAGAGATCATGGGTTCCTTCTTCCGTCTGATACTTCCAGACCCATAAATTTTCTTCTTCGTTGCTAGTCGTAAGTCAAGTTTAAGACAACGGTCTAAGACATACCAATTTCCAATAAAAAGTACAATGTCTATAAATTATGAAGTTGTAAGTCTATTGTGCTGGAATACACTGGGCAATTTACTGATCTCATTCAGATTGTTTCCAAACTAAACTAAACACAGTAATGGCTAGGCGCTAGATGATTAGTTTTCTATGCTTTCCGTTTCGGGCATCGCTCAGAATCGGTCAAAAGTGGCAGATTGAGTTTGTGAACACTTTTAATGCTACCGAGGAAAGCGCAAAGCGAAAAAAAAACACAAACAAAAAAACCGAAAAAAAAATAAAAAAACCCAACAAAATGTAACCCTCTGGAACTCAAGTGGCCTCCAGCCTTGCTAACTTTCGAATCGAACAAAAGTCGCCTTTGGAGACAGAAAAGGATTCCGAAGTAAAAACAGTTGGCAATCCAGATTCTTATTTCCCACTTGAAATTACTTTGGAATCGTTCAAATAATCCACTAAGGTATTACCTTATCCAGCAATAGCAATATGGGCGAATAAACGGTTAGTGATAATAACAACTTCTCATAAGACTGGAAGTTATGGAACTTGACTTAAACGAAACCTTTTGAAAGCTGGAAAACGGAATCGATGTTATTTGGTAGCTCTAAAAATCTATCAAAAGTTCCAGAGCAGTTTGAAGTGAAATATAACAGTTACACGATCAATAACACTTCTCAATACAACTATTTGGGGAATACCATCATTCCTAATTTGAACTTCAGTGAGAACTTCTAGGAACCTTACAGAAAGATGTCCGGCAGAATGCAACAATTGACAAATGTCCGACAGTTTTTAACGAGTGACGCAGCTGAGCAGGTGTATCAAACAATGACAGAGCCGTTGATATCCTACTGCTGTCTTCTAAACCTCGAATTGACCGTTATCCAGCAGAAATCTCTACTAAGCATTGAAAGGCGTGCTTCAACAGTTATTTATGAAAATGGTGATGTAACGGTGCCTTCAATTTACGCTAAGATGAAAATAAAAAGCTGTCTGCTAGTGAAAAAGTGTTTACACATGACGATTGTACACCTCTAAAGAACTATTTTCCGATAAATAAACATGCTAAGACTACGAGAAATCAGGGACTGTTATTGAAAATTCCGAAAATGAAATTAGAACTGGGCAAAAAAGTCTTTTTTAGTACTGGGGCAAAGTTTTACAACCAACTTCTTTGGGAAATAAGGATGATTGAAAACTTTACCTCTTTTAAAGCAATGGTCAAAAATGCTACTTTTTAAAAATGATTTTAACAGATTTTTGTTTTCTTGGTTTTTTTTCTTCTTGGTCCAACAAGGATAGCAATATTATTTTACTGAAGTTTTATACCAAGTCAAACATTTCATAATAATAATAATAATAATACTAATAATAATAATAATAATAATAATTGTAATAATTGTAATTGTATATATTGCAAACCAAAAGAAAATCTTACATAATAATAATAATAATAATAATAATATTTTTTAAACAGTGTTGTATTCAGTATAGTAATGTACAATTAAAAATATAAAACTTGTTGACGTCCGCTTCAAATAAGAAAGGCATCATACAAGTGGCAATAAAAGCATTAGAAGAATTCCAATAAGTTTGGATTTGACCATTGTTTGTTTCTGAGTGTGTAAATATAATACGATGCACGTAAAGCAGTCTCTGCCATCTTTTTAAAACATCTCATATCGTTAATCCCGTGATTACGTAACAGTTTTTGCAAAGTTTTCGGTTCGGAATAGAAGCCAAGCGTCGTTATCTCTGTCGTAAGTAGATCTAACTTGTTTACAGCCGATGACATCTTCTCTGAGTGCGGCGTACTTCGATCTCTTATAATCGCGACTTTTTATAATGTTGGTCTCGAAACAGATCGTTAATTCGACTACTATCATCGTATCACCTTTACGTATAACTGCGTCAGGTCTGAGAGTGTTGAAGAGCCGCGCGGGGTTCGGGTAACCATCTATATCAACATACAAACTATAACCATAATAATAATAATAATAATAATAATAATAATAATAATAATAATAATAATAATAATAATTTTTTAAAATATAATATACGTCTTTCTAAATAACATATCAGTCCAAAATACAATATATGCTGTGGCAAATAGTGTACAGAATACGAAAAACAGCACAGAATTCTGTTAAACGACCCAATCAGACCAGGCCTTTACAACCACATTTGTCATAAACTGGGCATTTGAGGTACCAATTCCTATATTAAAAGATTTTGTGAATAGATATATTTTGAGGTTAACTACAAACATGTAATATCAGTTATTTTGAAACGCTATGCGTGAACAAAAGTCATGGTCAATTAAAGAGAAATTGGAGCAACTTAAACGCAAACTGCAAGTGGCATAAAAAGAAAGGGAACAGCCAAATGGTAAAGAAAATGAAACAGTGGCTGTCACGTCCAGGAAAACGTAAACCTTGAAGAACAAAACATGACTGGATAGTCTGGACGGCACAGCAGAAATTCCGTTGGACAACCAAATCGTATGGTATTAATGATGAGTCAATTCCTAGGCAATGCTGTTTGTATCCCTAAGGTCTTGGTCGGAGCACTGACGGCACAACATATACCCTTTTAATATATGTTAAAATGTTTGATTCACTGCACCACAAAGACATTCGGGGTGGTAGCAAATACCCACTTGTGGCAGTTGTCATTAATCAGACAAACTTTTACTCTTCTTCTCTTTAGAGTAACCCATGAGATACAATGTGACAGGGGTAGCAAGAAATGTTTGTCGTGGCCATCGGTATCCAGTTGCCTTAGCACTCTAAAACAGAACGAAAGCAACCACCACCCACTTGTTTGATGATAATCTAAAGTCTTTTGTTTTTATCAGTCTCAGAAAATCGCTTAGTAACGAGCTTCCTTTCCTTAAATAGGGAAAGGAGTTGTAACACTTTTTTCTTCTGAAATGTTTTTTCCTGCTACACTAGAGTTTAACTGTGCACTTGTTAAAAGCTTCAATTTCAATGCTATCTATTTTTGGGATTTAATAAACCAATCGGTTTTTGTGACATACCAAATGATTTCGATACATCACCCCGGAGAAAGGGTGACCCAAGATGACCGGACAGCAAACAATACAAAGGGGCCTCAGACTCGTAAACAGACGCTGGGGTGACATAAGTAGATTGCCCGAGGACCGAGATGGAGCGCCTTGACTGCCTCATGCGTCGAATGACGTGGGAAAACCCAAGTCTAAGTAAATAGGTCAAATTGTTTTGTCCTTGAAGAATTGCATCCGGAACTTTTTGGTTACTGCGAAGTTGCAGTAGTCATTAATCCACAGCTTCTTAACGTACACCGTTGAAAAATATTCTGATTGTGAAATCTTTATTGCGAGTTATATGATGATCAAATGGACTTCAGTTTTCGAAATACATTCTCTTTGCAGTGTGGGTGCAATTTTACAAGACTTCAAATGTGATTCATTTATCACTTATTATCTGAAGGCGACTGTCACGTTGAGCCAAGCCAAGATTTTCATGCTCTCATGGTGGCTGACTCATCCAAGCACAATAAACGGCCATCGTCTCATGATAGCTGACGCCTTCATAAACCTGGTTTAATTACTTGCAGCCAACCAGTACAAGGTAAATAGTAAGGTCACCAAAGCTGCAACCGCAAACATAGTTCCATATTCTTTGCCATTTGCCCGAAATCATTGTAAAAAGAAAGATTCTCGTAACAGAGTGGCGTTTTCAGCCCTTCTACAGGCTTTCTTCAAAAACCTTTGCTTGTTCCACAATCATCGTTGCACACAATTGCGCGCACACACACACGCACACACGTATATGATTATATATATATATGGTACATTCGATTCGGTTAACCGTATTAGAGTGCTCGATACATAAATGCAGAGCGTAATAAAAGATATAATAAGTTGGAAAGAATAAAAAAACTACACTATCCATTTCGACAAGCCTGTTTCGTGATTTTACTCACTCGTCAGGAAATGTATATATATATATATATATATATATATATATATATAAATGTGTGTGTATATATAATGCTCTGCTATACGCATTTCGCACTTTTTGTCAATGCACGAGACTATATCATATATACAATTATACACAGCGTATGTATAAATCTACATACATATATGCATAAATTTATACATCCAAGTTTCATATCCAAAGAGAAAAAATGGTTTAATTCAAAATGCGAGAAAGCGAAATTATCGAATAATACAAAAAAGCTTTATATCTCATTCTACTGAAAAACAATGTCCCGATGAATCAAATGTACTAAATTCAAATGTGTTAAATTATAACCTTCTCAATTACCTTCCGTGATACCTTGAATCAAACAAGTCTGCACATTTGACCATTATTACTCTAATAATTGAAATAAAATAATGTTCTGAAATATTCATTCATAAATGAGTGATTTGCAACGACTGGCTGTAACAATCACGTTGATAAAAACAACTTTTCGGCAAATATTCGGCTTTCTCTCCCTGGCATAACATAACAACGAAGTAATAACAAAATAAAATAAAACAGAAAAGGATACAATACCGATTCCTGTTGTAAATATTCTGCTGGTATAAAGATGTCATCAAAGAATGTCATAGACACTGAAATGGAATAAAAATTAGTTAATGTCAGAATATACCTCAGAATATTGTTCTGTCAGACATCGAATGAAGTGTTGGTCAATGGGCACAATTAGTGCATATCAACGCTCCTCTGTCCAACAGTCTACTCTGAATTGAAAGAGAAATCGTCAGAGCCTGGTGCCTTAATATTATTCCACAGCGTAAACAGAGGTGAGGTGTTGTTCTATGGGATTCGTGGCCTTGATTTTGAAAATCTGGGTTAAATGGATAGGTTACCTATCGTAACTTAATATATAACTGTTAGCTTTTACTATATTTCGAGATCAACGTCCCTTTCTGCCTGATAAGACCAGATGAAAAAACAGCTGTATTCAGAAAAATAAATTATAATTACAGAAAAATAGGAGCAGAAGCATACGTTTTAAGCTCATAAAGATTCTTAAAAAATGTAAATTGGGCAGTTGTTGCTTTAACCTTACTAAGAGAAATGGCCTATCACTTTTATCCTCCAATTTTCATTTTTTCTGTCCAAATTTGCTATATCATGCTAGGTACGTCTACAACTACTTTGTTTTAACTCTGTGCTCCCAATCTTGCACGAGCCGAGTGTCGACTTTTCGTTGACCATTTCCATAGTTCTACCGGAAACGTAAGTTCACTATCCAAACTCTGAGATCGAAGCCCACAACTTCGTTTAGAGTTATTACTGGTGTACTTCTATCTACAACCCTTACTGTTCATCCTTGTACATTCCTTGACCCAGTTGTCATCACTTGACCTTATTCATTCATTCATTCATTCATTCATTATGTGCCGTGCGTGTTACACGCGTAGACGATCATAGCCTTCAATTCATCTCTCTTCTTAGCTCTCTTAATCCGTGTTACTCTTTTAGATCTTTCTTTCTTGCTCGTCCATCTTACAACGTTATCCATACGCATCATTCTCGGTTTACCTCTGCCTCTCTTTCCTGGTATCTTTCCAGTGAGAATTAGATGTTCAATCTTCTCATCTCTGATGATATGTCCAACGAATGCCATCTGTCTGGACTTTATGGTGTTTAAAAGTCCTCTTGTAGTGCCTGCTCTTCTTAGCACTTCTTCATTTCTTACTTTGTCAGTCCATACTATTTTCATCCT
>RDPX01000037.1:3029342-3053491 GCA_003991215.1 Morbakka virulenta
ACACGAATGAACACTCTGTCAAGCCAAAACAACGAAAACGTGTCTCCTGACTCATGGATGATGTCTACTTGGAAGAACCGCTGGAACAACTCCGACTACATGCTTCGCACTTACATGCCAATACCCTCGAACAAACCTACGGGCCACGATCTAAAGAGACGTCCCTGGGTCCTTTTTAACCGAATTAGATCTGGCTGTGGACGGCATGCAAGCTACATGCATAAGATTGGCTTAGCTGATAGTCCGAACTGCACATGCGGTGACGTGCAAACACCTCAACACGTTCTGAATTGCCGTACGATTGGCATCAGAGGTGATATCAGAACAGTTGACGACGAATTTAGAACTTGGCTAAATCATAACAAGCTGCTAGATATATTATTGTATTTTGTCCTTATCAGTTCATACGAATATATTTATATATACCTATAGTATAATCTGCTAACTGAAATGTACAGCTAAGTTTTGAAACATTTATTTTTAAAAATCTGAAAAGACATTTGCAGGAATTCACATTACAAGCTTTTGAATATTCTATCATTTCTGATCAAATTATTTATCAATTTCCAATAGAGGGATCAAAACAGAAAAAATGTTTTATAAAACAGAAAAAATCTATGACATAATTGCATTATTTAGGGATAAAAAATAGTAAAGAAACCTAAAGAGCAAACATAAATTATATATTTGAAAAAGTGGGGTAGTAAAATTGGTATTCACTTTACCATATTTTTGTGTCCAAGTATTGGTAATTAATATGAAATGGAAAGTGGAAACCAAAGAAGACTGATGTCATATAAAATGTATATTACAGTAATGGCCTCAAATAAGCACCTGGGCACTTATTTAAATTTTGAGGCTCTTGGGTGGACCCTTATTCAAGGGGGGGGCACTTATTTAATAAAATAGGGCTGGAAGGAAGTCAAAAATTCAAAATAAAGAAATTTGTTTTTATAATTGAAATGCTCAATACAACATTCAAATATCTATTTCCAAATATTCATCACCCTCATTTTCTTCCTCGACAACCAGCATTTCTGGATTAGTGTCAGTGATATCATTATCATCAACATTAAAAGGATTTTCTTCCTCTGTATTTATGTGTGCAAACTGCTCCTCCTACATTTTACAGCCTTTGTGATAAGGCTTCCCCTCCTTGAAACAAGTAATGTCATCATCTTGGCTTCCATCGGTAACACAAATCACTGCACAAGAAACAAAGGAATTTCAAATCATTTCCTTGGTCAACTTTTCCCAGAGTTTTAGAATTCACTGAACCACTTCTTTTCTCGGGGGTGCTTTCAAATTACCACAATCTGTCTCCTCATTTTAATCCTTTGATAGTGAGCCATTCGTCATAGAATTAAGTACAATTCTGCTTGAAAGGTTGATTCCAACACACATCCAGTGCTTGCATATGTGTGCACCCTCCTGGCACCAAAATCATATCAACATTTTTGTGCTTTAACAAATTGGATACAGATTCTTCAATGTGATAGGAGTAGGTATCCCAAACCAATAAACATCTCCCAAGAAAGAAAGATCTAAGAACCTTGTTTATTCACTTGCTTGTCAATAAGGTATTCATCCATACATTAGATGAAGATGCAACCACACATTTTCCACCTAATTCTTTGTTTAACTTTTCAACATCTTTCTTAGCTCCTTTGAAAATGATAAACAGCTTCATTTTTTTGGCCATTTGCTTTGGCTGTTAAACAAACCGAGATACAACTTCTTTCATGCCCCATTGACTTCAAATGGGCATCTTTGGATTCTTTTTGGTTGACTGTGGAAGTTGAAACCATGTCACACCAAACGAGTTTCATCAAGTGCATAAATGTTATTCATGGCATAACTGTGTTGCTGCATTAACCTCTGAATTCATAAAACATATGCCACAAGCTTGGCTATGACCATATCTGGGTCTTTTTGACAAACAGATGTTTTTCTTCTTAAGGACAGCCCATTCCTCATCATAAACTTTTCATACCATTCTTCCTTGCAGAAAAATCTGATTCAAATGTATCTCCCATCTCTCTAAACAAAAGCAGGGCTTTTCTTCTGGCAAGAGTTTGAGATACTCATAGTACTTTTTGTCGTTGATCTAAAACCCACTCCAAAACCAAGTTTTTTAGTTTTTCACTCAACGGTTTTCTTCTCCCTCCAGAACATCTTTTCTTTTCATTTCCATGATTTTTGTGTTGTTTGTGCCTGAATTTGATTGTGATTGTTGACTCATCAAGCTACCATTCTCCTATCAATGTTGAAATGGCAAGCAGCAGAACGTTTTGAGGAATGTTTTGCATGTAGGATCACTCTCAATTTGAATGATGCAGTGTAACTTCAAAGAGTTTTCCCTTTGTGTGAAGTACTAAACACATTGTTAAGATCTTAATTCAATATACATAAGGTTGAGCTTTTGTTTTGCATGTGTTCATTCGAATATCGTGTTTGAAAATCATGTTCGAATTCTTGTGATATTGTTTTGCCTTGCAATGCCTTCATTTCTTCTCAATATTGTCTGATGGTTTGAATTATAAGATGGCACAATCAGGTGTGATGCTTTTAAAATATGGAATGATGTACAAAGTTGAATTTACTTGCCCTATTTGAGGTCACCACATTTACAAAGATTGTTGGTCACCGGTCATTGGAGAGAAATCACTTTACAAACCAAACCAAACCCAAGGGATGATGCACAAACATATGATAAACATGCACTGGGCATTTATAAACTTGCAGATGGTGAACTGTCACAAATTTAAGTATGGTTGTTGATGAGTTGAAGCACCAGTTTGAAGCCAGGTACATGGGCCAGATATCTTTAAGATTGATGGATAGAATAAAAGAACACATACCCAATATCGATAGAGAAAAAAAGTCGGTTGAGTTCACTAAAAAAGCAGTGCAAGAACATACATAACACTGTTAATTGTGACTTAGAGTACAGCATTTACTGCCAAACTATGAGTACAGTAAACACTTCAAGCTAAAACATTTCAAAGTACTTTGCAAAACTAGGTTTGCTTTCCATTTTGGAGCACAGGAAGCAATTCACATACAACTTTTATCACTTTCTGAGAATTTGTGTATAGTCTTTCATTGTTTTTGACAGCCAGTTACAAAAAGTGGTGAGTTTTCTTGATCCTCTCTTTGTTTTTCAGTATTGATAAAAACAAACTTGACTTTAGTTTTCTTATTCTGACATCTTGGTCCAGTCAAGTACCAGTGTAATACCTATCAACCAAAATTAACATGATTATAATTGCAATATTTCTTTTCTTGCCAAAACCACTGATTGGGAGTGGGGTCATAGGAATAGAACTTATTGTCTCATTCTCCTTCTTGTAGACTTGACATATCTGAACCAAATTGTTGAATGTAACTGTGATAGTAGCAGTATCAAAGACAACCTAGGTACCTGTTTTCATTTACAGGGCATTAAATTTTTGTCTTAATACATAACGTCAAAATCAGTATTTTTCTTCGAAGACCATGCTTTGTGCATGGCATACCAGCTTGGGGACTGGAAGGGTGCCATCTTTCTCTAATGGACAGGTGAAGTGCTCTTTAGCCTTGGTTGGCAATCATCTAGAGTTAGTGTCTCAATTTTGACACTGGTCCCCATTTCCTCAATGGATTGGTATCAGTAAAGGCATTTGGTCTACAAAAATGCTGCCTCATATACTATGAAATGATTTCTGAAGCTATGATACACAACTGCATCAACTGGACTGGAACTTCTCAAAGTGATGGTGTTGTGCACGGTAGGACCTCTGTTGGATGTAGACAGAATCAGACCATCATCAAGCTACTACATCAACCTCAAGAAGGATTGACAAATTTTAGACTCTGTAGTCTAAATGTTGGACATTTGAAAGCAGATCTGATGAAATTGCAGTCTTTGGAACATTGGCACATTGACTTATGCAGTACCAAAGAGACCCAATGGAGAGGGAAATCTGTGAAAATGATTGAAGGAAAAACAGAAAGATGTAAGTTGTTTGGGGTTGGCAATGAAATAGGAACTGGATGTGTTGGCATTTTCCTGGCAGAGAAATGTATAGACCAAGTTATGGATGTCAAACTAGTGAATGATCAAATCATGTTACTAAAGTTAATGCTTTGTGGGGTAGTACTGACAGCAGTATCAGTTTATGCTCCTTAATGTGGCTTGAGTGAAGAGGTTAAACACAAGTTCGATAAACTGATTGGCACAATTGTAAAGTTGAATGAAAAAGAAGTTATTGTGGTTCCAGGGGATCTAAATGGTCATGTGGAAAGGAGTGCATCTGGCTTTGAAGGGACTCAGGGTGGAAATGGGTATTGTGAACAAAATGCAGAAGGCAAAAGTATTTACGAATTTATTTTGGCAAAGGGTATGGTTGTGACCAGCACAGCATTCCAGAAAAGGGACAGTCATGTGGTAACATATGAATCATGATCTGGTAAGATGCAAGTAGACTATATTTTGATGAGAAAGAAGGACAGTAAGTCTGTGCATGATGTGAAAGTGATCTCAGGTGAAGAGATTATTACCCAGCTCAAGCCAGTTGTATGTCATTTGAAGTTGAAGAACTTAAAGGAATTGAAAAGGTTTACTCCAAGCCAAAAGATCTGGAAATTGCATGACAAGTAAGTAGGGCAGCTTTTTGAGGCCAAAGTAAATGAAGTTGTGAGTGCATGCCCAACTAAAGCCAATGTTGAAGAGCAATAAAAACAGATGAAAGATGCCATATTGACAGCTGTGGAGCAAGCTTGTGTATGCACACCAAAGAGTGACATGCTGGTAGAATGAGGCAGTTGATAGTTGTGTGAAAGAAAAGAGAAAGTTATGGAAGCAATGGTAATGTGGCACTTTTGTAAAAAAAAGGCATAGGGAAGGCAAGAGAGCTGCTAAGTGAGCAATCTATAAAGCCAAAATTGATGCTGAAAAGGCCAGGTTTGTGAATATAATGCAAAGGGATGACCAAAGAAATGAGGTATTCAGAATTACTCAGCAAATGAGAAGGACCAATCAGGACATTGTGGGTCAGATATGTATCAGAAAGCATGACAGAGAAGTGGTACCAAATGAAGCTGATTTGAAGACTTCTTGGAAAAGCCATTATGAGCAGCTGCTGAACACTGAGTTTCCATGGAGCAGATGTTTTGAGAGGCACTAAAACAGTGTTAGGTCTACCAATTCTCGCCATGAAAGAAGTGGTGAGAGAGGCTGTCAAGAAAACGAAAAATGGTAAGGCAGGAGGACCTTCAGGAATAGTGGCTGAGATGTTGAAAGCTTCAGGTGAAAGAGTAAAACAGATGGTAACTGATTTGGCAAATCAACTCATTAAGCAGGGCACAATACCATAGGAGTGGGAACTGAGCACCATTGT
Organism: Morbakka virulenta; assembly: GCA_003991215.1. Lineage (NCBI taxonomy): Eukaryota > Metazoa > Cnidaria > Cubozoa > Carybdeida > Carukiidae > Morbakka > Morbakka virulenta. Next base: position 3,034,724 of record RDPX01000037.1, read on the forward strand.
AAATTGTTACAAAGGAAAATGAGAACCATAGGACAGAGGAAATTAAAGGGGATTAAAGTTAATGGATCAAGTTATGAAAGTTATTGAGAGGGCCATTGAAAAACAAATCCGGTATGAAATAGACATTGACAACATGCAGTTGGGTTTCATGCCTCTACGAGGAACAACTGATGCCATTTTCATTCTTAGACAGTTGCAGCAAAAGTATCTGGTCAAGAAAAAGAACATCTTCTTTGCCTTTGTTGACTTGGAAAAGGCATTTGACAGAATTCCAAGAGATGTGATCTGGTGGACCTTGAGGAAATTGGGACCATGTGAGTAGTTGGTAAAAGTGGTTAAGGCAATGTACAAGAATCCAAGGAGTTGGGTAAGAATCAATGGCTCTTTTACTGACCGTTTCAGTGTGGGAGTTGGTGTGCATAAGGAATCTGTACTGAGCCCATTACATTTTATCTGCATCCCGGAGGCATTGTCAAGAGAGTTCAGCTGTAGGTGTCCAGAGGAAATGCTTTATGCTGATGACTTAATTTTGGCAAGCAGTACTGTTGAGGGACTTATGAAAAAACTGAAAATGTGGAAAAGGGGTATGGAAAGCAAAGGCTTAAGAGTTAACTTAAGCCTTTGCTGTCTTCATCAACTGCACTGCAAATAGAAAACTATGTACCATATTTAAAAAATAGTGGAGTTTTTGCACCAGGTTTGATCTCTAGCAATGGTACAGGAACAGTCCTTAGCTATAATCCAAATTACACTGATTCTACAGAAACATTGGTATAGCAAATGGTGTTTTGTTGGATTGAAAAAGAATGCAAATAAATTATTTAAAAAGTGTGTAAGCCTTGATCCACAGCCAACAGACACAAAAGGAATAATATGGTATGACAATAAACTCTATTAATTGCTAAAGCTTCAGTTTGTGAGACAAACATTTCATGGAATGTTGAGTTACCCTTTAATTAGCATTAATTCCAGCTCATCTCTGACTCAGAAAAAGGTGGCATTTGAAGCTCTATCCATAGGCTGGGAAAGGCTATATGTAGTCTTTAGGTACAAGGAAATGGATTTTTTTTAGAGGAAGTCTGCTACATGTGACATGAGTTAGAAAAAATGGCATGCTATTATCAGTGAGGATTTTTTGGGCCAAGGCTGATGAGTACTCCTATCAAGAAGAAAAACTCCTGTCATTATTCAATTCCTGCCCCACTAAGAAATAGAAAACAGTAAATTTTTAAATCTTGGGCACTGAAAGCTTATTTCTTAATGATTATGGAGTAAGAATTAAATCTCTATAGAATTATATTCCTGGTAGCACCCCTCAAAAAAACACTATTGGCCCATAGAATTGACTAAATGTGGTGACATAGAATGTCAGAAGGCTAATGAGGCAAAGAAAGCCATGAACAAGGTATAATGAATTGAGAACAAGGTATTAAAATAAGGCACTATTTTACTTTTAGACTGAGTCACACCACTTCAAACTTTCAGGTACAGTGATGTTTTAAAAAAGACACCTTTCCTTTTGCTAATATCACACTTTCAAAAAGCCCTTCATTGCAAATCTTGGTGGTATGATTGACAAATCATGCTATATGCAAGTTAATAATACTTTCTACACAAACAAACACATTTTTCTTTATCATTCATAAACCAAGCACCAATACCAGGCAGTGAACAGACTCAAAAACTTTTATATCAGGCATTTTTTTAGATCCTACCATGATCAGTGTGGAAAGGAAGGGCTTTTCTATTCAAAAAAGTTTAGTAAATGCTAATTTCCTTTGACATGACATTTATGAAATGTGCCATCAATTCCAAGAAAATTTGAGGGGGCTAAAATTTAGTTCTCAGAATGTGTTAAAAAAGGGATGACATGTTCTGTAGCTGTATGTATAAAAATGAACTGCCCTGGTAAGTGTGAAATTGACAACAGTGGTCACGACCTTAAGGCTGGAATTTTTTTTAACAAGAAGATACCATAAACACTTAGTTGAAATAAATCTGTAATGAATTAACTCCTGGGTTTCACAAAAAGATGTTAGATGTATGTGTAATACCAATTTATAAGTAAAAAAGTCTGTAACATCTCCCATGTGAAGAACGTGTGGACTGTGAGTTAGAGACATGGTAGGCAGCTGATTTGCAATTCCACAAGCCAAAATGGTCATCATTTTGTAATCTCCTGACATGGTGACTGAAGATTAAACAGAGTTTCATAGTATGACTTAATCACAAAAATAATAATGTTGCAATCATTACTTCAAAATGTCATTGCAACAGAAGGCAATTAACAAGTAAAGAAGAATGTATCCTGGCACTCACAATATCGCTAATCATCAGCTAGTTATCATACATCAGAATACAAGCAACGACAATGAAGGAAGGGTGCCAGCTTCTCTAGCTTTCTTTTGGCTCTATTTCAGAATAAGCTAGTTCTTGTTTTTCGATATGTTTACCAGTATGATATAAATACAAACTGGGATTTAAGTTGAGCATGGGGTCAGCACCCCCACCCCGTAAAAATCACCAAAGCTACAGAAGCATTGATGAAAACAAACTAACACATTTGCCAATGGGAAGAAGGGACTCAATCTCAGAGACACATGATGCATCACAGTGATTCCCCTTCTAACACCAAAGGCAAAAGTTAGAATAGCAACTTGGAACATCAGGACTATGTACAAAACAGGAAGATCTTTTCAGGTAGCAAGAGAAATGAAAAAGTATAACATTGGTGTATTGGGTTTGAGTGAAACAAGGTGCATACATGCAGTACAGCTGATACTGTACTCGGGGAACACAGTGGAAGGAGCCCCACACACTGAAGGTGTGGCCCTGATCCTGGCACAGGAGCCACAGCATGCTCTCATTGGATGGGAACCTATAAACTCCTGTATCATTACAGCCCAGTTTACCACCAAGAAAAAAAATATCAGACTGAACATAATACAATGTTATGCTCCAACAAATGATGCGGAAGAGGAGAAAAAAGATGAGTTTTACCATCAGTTACAGGCAGTGATAGACAAGAAAAGAGGCAAGGACATAACAGTCCTGATGGGGGATCTCAATGCCAAGATAGGATCTGACAACACCGGATATGCAAGTACTATGGGGACACAGGGATTAGGACAAATGAATAAAAATGGAGAGAGATTTGCAGACCACTGTGCATTGAATCAGCTGGTAATAGGGGGAAGTACATTTCCACACAAACACATCCACAAAGCCACTTGGGTCTCACCAGATCATGAGACTGAAAATCAGATAGACCATATCTGCATAAGCCAGAAATTTAGAAGAGCAATGCAAGATGTACGGGTGTTGAGAGGTGCCAACATGTCCTCAGACCATCATCTCTTGGTAACAACATTGAAACTATGACTGAAGAAACACAAAATGAAAAGTAGCACAAATAAAATATGTGGGATTGCTCAGAAGTCAGGACACTCGAGAAGCCTTCAAAGTCAGCCTAACCAACAGGTTTCAGGCATTACAAGATCTGATAGAGGACAAAGATACAAGCATAGAGACACAATGGGAGTACAGCAAGAAACTATGGGTAGATACATGTTAGGCGGTTCTCGGAAAGAAGAAAACACAGCACAATGAGTGAATCTCCACAGAAACAATCCAAAAACTAGAAGCGAGGAAAGAAAAAAAGGCTGCAGTGAATATATGTCGAATGAGAGCAACAAAGGCAAAAGAACAGGAGGAATACACAGAGACAAACAAGGAGGTGAAGACAAGCTTAAAGAAGGATAAGCAAGACTATGTTGAGGATCCAGCTAGACAAGCAGAAGAAGCAGTAGGACAGGGAAACATTAAAGAGTTGTACTTAATCTCTAAGAGGCTAGCCAGCAAGTACCAACAGACAGACAAGCCTGTTAATGATAAAAATGGAAACCCACTGACAACCAAAGAGGAACAGCTGCAACGATGGGTAGAGCACTTCAGGAAGCCACTGAACCACCCTCCCCCAGAGGAACCACCAGACATTCCACCAGCAGAGAAAGAACTTTCCATCCACTGTGAAAAGCCCTCCAAAGGGGAGATCAGACAGGCCATCAATAAAATGAGGAATGGTAGAGCGGCGGGGCCAGATACAATTCCAGCTGAGGCTATCAAAGCTGACATTGAGCCTGCTGTGCAAATATTACACAGCCTCTTCAGCAAGATTTGGGATAAGGTGGAAGTACCAGCCAAGTGGAAGAAAGGAAATGTCATCAAGCTGCCAAAGAAGGGTAACCTCAGGGACTGTGACAATTATTGGGGTATCGTGCTCCTCTCAGTGCTAGGGAAGGTTCTCAACAGAGTCTTATTAGTGATAATGAAAAAGGTGCTAGATGCTAAGCTCCGAGACCAACAAGCAGGCTATCGTGAGAATAGATCTTGTGTGGACCAGAAAAAATCATCTCACTGATCCTATACATCTACGAAGACATGAGTTGCAGGATCGTACATGCAGGACAGCTATCAGCCAGCTTCGAGGTGAAGACTGGAGTCAGGCAAGGTTGCATGCTGTCCCCATTCCTCTTCCTGCTAATCATTGACTGGATAATGAAGACCACAACAACAGGAAGGCAGAACGGGATATAGTGGACACCCTGGACCCAGTTACAAGACCTTGACTTTGCTGACGATCTGGTGCTCCTGTCACACAACCGAAAACAAATGCAGGACAAGATAGGGCTCAACATCAACAAGAAGAAAACTGAATTAATAAAGATCAACACCGACAACAACACCCCAGTCACAATAGCAGGAGAGCCCATATGAGAGGTGGAGTCGTTTGTATACTTAGGAAGCATAGTGGACCAACGTGGAGGCACAGACCAGGATGCCACTACCAGAGTCGGCAAGGCCAGGAAGGTTTTTATCATGCTGAAAAACATGTGGTCTTCAAAAGAAATTAGCACGAAAACCAAGATCCGCATCTTCAATTCGAACGTGAAGTCGGTTCTACTTTATGGCTGTGAGACATGGCGCACAACAAAGGCAATTCTGCAGAAGATACAGACATTTCTCAACACATGTCTGAGACGTATATACAAAATACGCTGGACGGATAAAATCAGGAATGAAGACTTATGGGAAAGAGCAGGGCAAGAAACAGTAGTCAGGCAAATCCTTAAAAGAAAGTGGGGCTGGATAGGGCACACCTTGACAAAACCATCACCCAGCATCACACGACAGGTCTTAACTTGGAACCCACAGGGGGAAAGGACGAGAGGGCGACCGCATAACAGCTGGAGGCGAGATACCGAGGCAGAACTGAGACGGCAGGGAACAAACTGGACTGAAGTAGTAAGAGAAGCCCAAAACAGAGTGTGGTGGCGAACTTTCGTCGATGGCCTATACTCATCCGTGGGCTATGGTCTTAAGGAAACATTAAACCTACCTTATTTGCCAACTTCCTATTCAGTGCGTAGCTCAATGAGTCTTGCAATTCCCGGTGAAAATTCCAGGGCTTTACAGCAACAACGTCTTTCATCTCTGCCAGCACAAACATGTCGGCTGCCAAGTCTATCTCGTGTGAAATCTAATAATAATAACAATACTTTCTGTAGGAAGTTTAAGGTGCAACTTTTATAAATATGTAACTAATTTTCATTTCTAACAAGTAGGCTTCACCTGGTTCAACCATTTGACATCTTTCTTCAAAACCACTGAACAAGGCTGTTGTTGATGTTGTTTTTCTTTAAGGAACCATTTCCTAATGGCCTCCCCTCGCACCAACCGAGGTGCAGACTGGCAAACCTCAAGAAATATTCTTTGTCTGAGAAGTTGGTAATTTACTTTGAATTGCCAGAAGCATAAAAACTTTTAAAGGACCAGTATGTGATTAAACCAGAGTTTTCATAATATACTTTTTTCAGCATTTCGATTCGTCCTCTTTTCACTCTTTACAAACTTCCCTTTTCGTTCGAGCATGCGAACCCATCCTCTTAAAGAGATTTTCCACACACAATGTTTGATGAATCGTCTAGGGACAAGCGCTGCTATCTGGTGGCGTCAGTCCAGCCTTACTCCAAGCACTGGCGAAGCTGGCTCACCGTGGGCATGGGGTATAAACCAGAATGATTTTTAAAGGGGGTGACACTATTTCTCTTGACTTTATTCAATAGAGACAATTTCCAAGTAACTGACAGGACCAGATGAGTTCTGGGCTCTATTTCTGATGGCTTGAGCAACTCGGTAGAAGAAAGCCATAAGACAGACAGTAGGCTGTACATTTCTCTTTCATATAAAAGATATTTTACAAAATATATTTCTACGGGGTGGCGAAATAGGCTGAAATGTTCTCACAAGGGGCGCAGCCTTCCTTCGCCCATCTCACCTTCGGGTCCGATTTCAAGGCTGACCAAGATCTTCTTGCACACGAGATAATTGACTCAAATAACATTTGCAAGTAAAATGCTTGAGTACCTATTATAGATGTGACAGTTACTACAAAGAATTTGTGTGGATTCATGAGACTACTCTGAAAAAGGGCTTTTTCCTCATATTAACTGCACAAAGTCAGCAACACCCTTAGCTGCTTTGTTCTAGGAATAAGAAATGTAATGGTGAAATGCAACTTACGATTCCGAGATTAATTTATGAGTAGCAACTGTACCGGGCCAGTGTAACATCAAAACATAGTATGAAGTTCTTTTTAATAACAACTTATCATTTTAGAGTCAGACTTGGTCGATCCTAGTCTTATTACCCGATGCCCAGCTCAGGGTTCAGTGACATAATAATTCTAAAGAAATAAAACTTTAAAGACATCCTTGCTTATTGGTATTTCATACAACTGAGCGCCGATTTTTTTTATTTTATCCAAATCTATGTTTTACAGGCATTACATGCAAGTTGTCAAAGAAATGGAAAGTTAGTTGCACGTCACGTCGTAGAAGGAGCCATTACTTTGAATGATGGGATTTCTGATAAATCAGAAAATGTCTATTTGTAAGCACTGTTTTTTGAAACACAGCCTCAAGCTTTGCATTTGACGATGAGAAATAAAAACGGTATAAATGTAGAACCATAGTCTTCCTTTAAAAGTAAGAAATATTCCTTCGTCAAATTAAATAAATACAATTAGGTGAAATGAAAGGAAAGGAACTCCGCTGTTACCAAGTGTTTTTTATTCTTATTCTTTATATAATGTCAGTACCACTGGGTTGCAGGGTCAGACGCCTTTATGAGACTGCTGTCTCAATTATTAGCTTGTTCATATCATGCTAAACTAAGTCACTGTATCTTATCCTTTGTTTTCCTAGCCTTCTTCTTTTCGTCACAGGAACCTTCATTCCATCTTCACAACCTTGTTCTTTTCCCCTTTATACACATGCCCAGAATATTTCAGTCTTGCCTCTTTTGCATTTGCTTTTATATTACTCTTGAAAAGGTATCGAGTGCTTCTCGGGGTATCTTTTTCAGTGGCCAAAGTAACACTGAAACATTCTAGCCAAGAATATATGCTAAAATCGAAATCTGAGATGCTCCATCCGCATATTTTGGGGATCGATGTGCAACGTTTGGTAAATTCACTTTTATCTGTGGCGAGTCGCAGCTATACATTAGTCATTTACTTAATCGTCATTATTATCGACAATTATCTTACAAGCCCCTATTTCAATAAACGATAACAATAAAAATATCTAGCTTCTGATCAGCCGCCTCACTCAATGAGTAGAGCATGAGACTTTTTATCTTTGGTCGTTGGGTAGAGGGCCATGTTAGGCATTCCTTTCTTTTTTTTCGTTGCTGTATTGACAATTCAACCATATAAAAAAAATTCTTCCAAGCCGCAGGTCCATTCGGCAATTCTTCAAGAGGAGCTGAGGGGTAAAAGTTAGATATTTATAGGTTTTTGCTTTCAGGTAGGACTAATGACATATACTAAATCTGTCAGAGAATATATATAGGCTTTTCTTTGTTTCTTTGTATTTACGCATTCATGTAGAAATAAAGATTGCTATTGTGATTGCTTTCTGTTAGTGGACGTTTTATTTAGAAGGTAAGATAAAACTTGTTTTGTATAACGAGGGTCTATATCTTCATATCTCTGGAACTGGCAGTAATATTGCACCTTTTGGATAGTGTTAATGAGTCTGAAATGATATTAATTAAATATTAGATGAAAATGGATTATATCTTCATATTTTACTCAAGACAAATCTTAGATTAGTAAATTCCAGGAATCTTTTCCAACGAAAAGTGTTTCCTTTTCCTACATTTTATGTTAAGCTAGCCCCTCTTTCAACAAAGGTTACTTGATTACTTTTCAAAATATTTTTTGGTCAAGTGCCGTATTGTTTGTTCTCTAAACTAATCCTATGTATAAGCGAATGCAGTTCTTTTAGGCAGAAATTCTGTGACGTTTGGTAGACCAAAGACGATTATAAGAACATGACAACTATTGTCCATTAATCTATTTCATATTTACAAGGGAAGTTATATTTTTTGGACTAATTACATAGGACCATTAAATACTTCGGTTTCAGTGCGACTGCTACTGAAAGTAAATCACAAAGATCAGTTGAAAGGAATACCTTAACAGTACTTAATCATTTTGTCAGGTAGGTGTTTTTCTGTTACGATGTGAGCCTCGAGACACACGAGCAGGAGCATTGGCTGCAGAGACATCCAGAGAATATCTCATCTCATTTTCTCCCTCAAGAATAGGATACTCATCCTCTAGAAGGATGTTGTCATAGTCAGATTTTGTTTTCTTCCTTTTGTGCAGATGCCGTTTATTACGACGATAAGCATGACCTTGATTATCTGAAACTTTGGTAGGACCTTGGAGAGGATATTATACTATTTACCTTGAATTTTGAAAAGTTGGAGATGTTAAGTTGCTTAAAACTGAAAGTATTGCCTGTAAGTAGGTCTGGTAGATTGCTACCACTGCTGCTTAACTGAACAACAGTTATCATGTTCTTATAGTATTCCCATTTAGTCTACCAAACACTGCAAGGTACCAGGAGAAAGTTAGCATACACGTTTTAAATAGCATTAAAGTCGAGGTCTAAGATTTAGTAAAAATGGAATAATTGAAGACTCTAGAGTAACTTGTCATGGAAAGCCATAATCTTTCCGATGTTTGGAAACAAAGAAAGATTCATAAAAAAATTATGCAGTTGCAAGTGATATTGGGGAGGATTTGATGAAAGTCCAAATTGCTACTTCCTTTTATGTTCTTGGTATATCTTCACAGAAATTCTTCTCTTCTTTTGAAATATTTTAAGAGAGCCACACAGTTACTCGTGTTTTTAGTGCCTTTGATCGCCATTGTGAAACAAGGACGAATGTCACAGATAAAGGGCACTTATTTCACACAGGATTACAAGGGTTACATTCATTTCATGTTTTCCTTACAAACATTCGTACTAAAGCTGACATTTGTAAAATTAGAACACTCAAAGAATCTCTTATTAAAGATCAAGTTAACCTATGGCCAGAGAATTCCCAGCTAATAAAACCTTCATCAGTCTAATCCTACGCTGGGCGAAGCTGCCGGTATTTGCTGTTTTGCAGAGCAGTTGCCATCCCATACCAAAGTGTTGACCAATGACGCCGTCAAGGAAAACACAGAGAAAGAAACTTAAGGGGGACACAACATTAAAAACAATCCAAAGGCTCCATCAGGGTAATCGTGGAAAAGGTGTGGTAAACATGTTCCTTGTAGTTGTCCGACATTTAGTGCAACATGTAATGCCTATCAGAAGAGAAACCATTTGGCAAAGTATTGCAGCAGCAAGACCCTGATTAGCTCAGTAGGTGCTCATATCCCTGATTTTAGTCACAAACTGTCTTTTATGTCAGAACTCGTCATTGGCCAGATAGAAGAATTGCTGTATAGACATATCTTTTCGAGAACACATCAGTTGTTGTCATTAGAAATGCCTGGAGGTATATATGGCGTCTTGAACAGTAAAAGAGAGAACGAGAGAACTTCAGCAGCCGGGATAAAACTTGTTTCAACTGCTATCATAGTCTGCATTTCCAAGATTGTAATTTCAAAAGTGTTTCTAACTTTTAATATTTTGTACTCAGAGTATAAGTATAAGCCGAGATAAAAGAAAAGTTGCCGAAAAAAGCCCTTGCTTTGTAAACAGAACACTACGAATTGCAATGCAATGCACATATTGCTATTGTCATTTGACCATGGAACTGAACTTAACTGAATATTAAGGTCGTCATCATCAAATACACCTTCCGTCGTTAGTCGACATTGCACTAAAATCCAATATTTAAGAGTTTGTAAGATCAGTTTTTCGTTATCTCCCTCCACCTTATTCTGTCTCTGGCTTGTTGTTCTAGTTTTGTATCTCCAATTTTTGGCAGGCCTTTCTCTGCTAATTGTGCATTAATCATTGAAATCCAGGTGGTTTCCGGTCTGCCTATTGGCTTCTTTGTAGTTTTCAGAGCTTCCGCTATGGCCTGTTTTGCCGGGGTTTGTTTCTGGCAGGCATAACATATGTCCTAGCTATCCGAGTCTTCTGTCTCTAATCTTTTCACTCCATTTCTTTACTTTCGATCTTTCATATAGCTCTTCATTCCTTATTTTATGTGGCCATTTTATATTTAGCAATTTTCTTATAAGACTTCTTTGGAAAGCATCAATCTTTTCTCACAGTTCTTAGTCAGAGTCCATAGTTCGCTATTATATAAATACATTTCCACATACGTGTTGAAATGTCCGATTCTTGTTCTGAATGATAATGTCTTACTTGTAAACAGGTATTAATATTGTCTATATGTTGATCTTGCTAGCATTTTTCTTCTTTTTATATCTTCCCTGATATCGAGCATGCTTCCTAAGTATTTACACTGTTTCTATTCTTCTCCNTCTTGCTAGCATTTTTCTTCTTTTTATATCTTCCCTGATATCGAGCATGCTTCCTAAGTATTTACACTGTTTCTATTCTTCTCCCCCTTTGCTTTTAATTTTAAATTCTTCCATTTTTGTCTCGTTTACACACAATTTTCTCTTTTTTTTAGTTTATTGGCACTGTCCTTTTTATCTTAATAATAACTGAAGTATTTTCTGATATATATCCTATATTGTCTGCATACTGTTGATCTGTCCTTCTTTCCGCTGGTTGGCTGTAATTATGGTCATGCAGGCTGTTTTCTTTTTTGCTGTAGTTATGTTCCTCTAGGTGGTATGGTGTTTCGCTATCTTCCTGTTTCAAAGCCTTGCCTCTTTTATTTCTGTAGGACATTCGCCTGTGCTTGCGATATCGTTTAGGATTTTTTAACTATTTCTATGTTTATTTCCTTTGGTCCATACTTTAGCTGTTCTGTGGTGATGTTGTCTATGCCTGCACTCTTATTGTTCTTTTCGTGATTTTATGGCCTTTTCTACTTCGTCTTCGGTGAAGGGTATACGCATTGGTTTTGGTGTGATATATATTATTTCCATCTGATCTTTAGCACTGAATACTTTCTCAACGAATTCACTGATTGTATTGATAGTTTCTTCCTCATTTCCTGTTAGGCTTTCTTCATTTTCTACTAGTATTTCCTCTTTAGGTTTATCTCTTTTCATTTGTCTGATGACCTTTTGCATCTTGATTGAATCATATTGACATTTTTCTAATTCTTCAATGTTACGTATTGCTTTCCAGTCTTTTTTTTCTTTTAGGTTCTGATGCATTTCGTTTATGATTTTGTTTCTTGTTTCTTTTATTTCCTTCCTTTTCTCTTTTGATGTTGTGGCATTGATTTTTATTTTTATTTCTTTTTGTTTTTCTGACAGCTTGCGAATCTCTTTATCTTCATTAAAATTTTCCCTTTCTTTCTTTTTGAACCCTAGTTCTTCCTCCGATGATTCAGTGCATGCTGTTACTATATTGTTCCATTGGTCTTGTATTCCTTTCTTTTTCTCTCTTTGCTCTAGTTTCTGGTTTACTGCAATTCTATACTTTTCTCTTCCTGTGATTTGTTAAAGTCAGTTTTGTCACCTTGTCATGGTGTAGGCTTCAGTTTTGTCCAGTTTATGTCCAGCTTTGCCATCACCAGACGATGGTCTGAGTAGGTGTCTTTGCCACTACATGATCTTGTGTCATTCAGGAATATCCTGTGTTCTGATCTTATCAGGATATAATCAATTTGATTTCAATTTTTCATTGTTTGCTCTTTCTTGGCTTTCCCGGGTTGTTCTATGTGCCATCTTGTGATTGAACATGGTGTTAGTGATGATTAGTCAATGTCTACTTGCCAGGTCTGGTAGGTGTTCTCCATTGTTGTTCTTGTAGGTGTTCTCCCTTTCCTCACTTTCATAATCAGTTGGCCTCATTCGCATAAGTTGAGAGGAGTTTCCAGCACTTCCTCATCTTTTGGTGATAATATTCAGATTATTGTCGTGTTGACTGGCCAGAGTCCACGGCGTTACTTACTTTTCAAGGAAGATGTCAGGGAAGGATATTTTTCAACTTGTCCAGACACCAATCAACTGCCATTCTTTTAACAAAGATAGAACACGTAAGTATTATCGACACTTTTGCAGTTACGCTCTTTTGTCAGATTGCCATTGCATTTGGGGTCTCAGTTTTGAACTTCAGAGTTGCATTTTTTGTAACCCAGGAAGAAGGTGTATATGGTCCCATAAGAGGTATACATACGGTAAAATATTTGGTGATACAAAAGGTCATGAGGTTTATGCCCGATGCATTTGCCCGTGACTTCGATTAATTCTGTCTTCTCAACCAGATCATTAATGGAGTTGGCCTACCTGGAGACAATGAGGCAAACAAATCAGACGCTTCAAAGCGAAAAAAAAGTGTAAAGAAGAAAACTTGAGTATCTGTTTGGACACAGAAAAGGATGATACTGATAGCCCAGCATTTCGGAACTTAAATATCTGTTAAATGAGGGAACTGGAGCCCTATTTTTTATTGCCCCAAATTTGGTATCTACTGGGACCACAGCTGAACAAACCACGTACCTTTTCAATCCCCTAAAATTGAACTTTCACCAGCGGTTTTTTGCTTTGCAGTATGAAAGTTAAATTATTTGGAATTGGAAGGATAAATGATTTATTTTGGTTTGTACCGAATATATACGCCGTGACAATAAAAATGGGTCGTTCCTCCAAGATTAAACCTTGGAGCACTTGAATCTAAGATTACATGATACAGTAACTGCTATGAAGGTGATGAGATGAAAACGAATAAATGTACCGTAAGCAAATAGTTGTATTGTAATGTTTGTTACACAAGTAACAACAATGAATTGAGAATATATGACTGGCTGCCAGAACGGTGTGGTGTTAAAAATTGAAGTGTGCAACAAGATAATTGTTTTTGCGCTTTCAAATAGTGCTTTGTTTATAATTTGCACTTGTGAAAAAATAAAGATAATCGGAGCATTAATTTCTGAGAAAATGAGGGTTTTGTGCAAATATCTGAAATGTGTGGCACGTCAAAGTTTCAAACACAAACATGACTGTAAAAAGTAAATTCCAACAAAATTGATGGGTTTTCTCCCAAAAAATTATGGCATGTGACTTGTTGGAAACTACTTTTTATAAAGATACATTTTACAGAAAGAGAATTTTAGGAAAATGAAAGTTGTAATGACTGGTGTGTGACATCAGCTATAATTTCAAGTTTTCATTCTGCTTCAATGTTTTGAGATTTGCATCCACAACATTGAGCCACATATGCAAATAACAACAGTGTGGACTAAATGATTTTTACACTTCTCTTGTATTAATAAATGAGAAAAAATGATTTTCAAGAAATGGGTCACACCCTGTAAGGCATGAATGATTACTGAATGCATCACACACTCTGTCAGCAAACTTGCACCCTACTTGCTGAACAAAACACTTTATCAAGTTTCAGTCTCTTTTGTTGACCAGGTAAGAAGAAAAAATTACTGTGGAACTTGTTGCACACAGAATTTAGCCAGGATGCAAGGTGCAACTACCCTTGTGTGATGTAGTTTTCTCAACCCTGGAATGGTCTGAACTAAGTCTGAACTCGCACTTCCGTCAATTGAAGTAGACTTGATGAGGACAAAGCTCCTTACCTTGAGGTCACATTTATACAAGTGCTACCCAGTGTCAAATTGTCTGCAATAGTTCTGTCTGTTGAATACATGCTGCTGGAAGGTAGTTGTGCCTGTGTAGGCACCCAATAATTTATTTTTTTTTGCTATTAGGCCTTCTCCATGTATTCTTTGCTATGCACCTTTTGTACTATCAAAGGCTCTGTGTATCTGTCATCTAAAGTCTGAACTCACACTTCTGTCAATTGTTATTGTATCATGTTTTTATTGTTTATTTTAAAATTCAGTGGTACCAGCAACATTGGTCAGAAAAGGTTATGCACCACTGGCATCAGTGGGTTTATTGGCATTATAAGCTGGATGCCAAGATACATTCATTGTGGTGTGGTAAGGCAGCACTAGCAAGGCCTAGCCTGGAGATCACCAAATGGTGAAAAAAGGCTTAAAACTCCAAGAAAATAAAAAAATTCACCTAACTTTACTTTCTTTACAAAATAATTTTTCCTCTCCATCAGCAAACATAAAACCCAGCAACACAGGGAAGAAAGAATAGAAAATACAAACAGAACCCACATTAGAACTTAACTGCCCTCTCAGTTGTCTCATTCTCAGTTCCAGTGTGTAATGTTGAGAAAAGAGTATATGGTGTCATGCACACCATTCTGCAGAAAAACAACAGGGCAAATGTAACAAATTGGTTGTAGAAGAGTTAGTTTACTTTCACTGGCCTTATCTCCCCTCCCATAACCAAAGTTTCAATCCCCCTTTCCTGGTACACTAGCACCACAACCCAGCCTTCATCATTCATCACTGTATCTTCACCCCCACCCCCTAAATCTTAGTGCCCCCTCCTCCCATGTAACCTCATTTCAAACAACAGGAATTTAATATTGTTTTCAAAACAAATCAGCCCACAGGGATACAGCAACACATTTTTTAAAAAAATGTTTCTCCCTCCTCCCTCCCTCCCTCCGTCACACCCTGCAATATTTTACCTCTCTACCACATTTTGTTTCCACCAAAAAGCTCTGTAACTGCAAGCATAAAAGTATGGGCACAGGTGGAAGAAGGAGAAAGATCATCAGCTAGATTAACTCCTTTGTGTTTTTATTTTGGGTTATTGTCCCATTTTTCACCACAAACAAACGTCAAATTTACAACAAGTCTGTTGTAATACTGATGTGCCAGCCTTTTTTCCAGACACTACCATGAACATCTAACACAGCAGTTGAATCTTAAGATTTTTCACATTTAAATCATGCACCATGATGAGGACAATTTCTGCCAAACAATCCAGTCATTTTAAAATCAAAACAGTCTACACTCTAACAAGAATGAGCATTTCCCATGTACTGTCACACATCATATTTACTTCAAACAAGTGTGTTGTAAAGCATATCCAAAAATTATTACCCAGCTGAAATCATCAGAAAAATTCAAATATTTGTCCTTATGACATGCTTGCTAACAATGTCAGCATGTATTTTTTGGCAGACACGTTTGTTTCAGTTTTTTCCTGTAATCCCCAGCCTTAGTACCAAGATTTCTCGTGTCACACGTTAAAAAAGTGTTGTACATCAAAATTAACAGAAAGTTCATAACATACCTTTTTTGCATAAATCACAACAATCACTCAAAGCTTGACCTGGTTTTTGCATGCTTTCCAAGTAACATGTTGGGAACCACCTGAAGCAGTCAACAAAATGAAAATTGTGTTGTGTTTTTTTTAGATAATAATGAAGCTTTTGTTGTACGTCAAAATTTATACAAAACTTCAGTACTTTTCTAAAATGCAGATAAAGTACAAATAATAAATTTTCCAAACAAATAGTTTGTGTTTCAGTTTAGAAGGGTTAGAGGGTTACTGAATGCTGTCATTTGTTGGTACCTGACCCAATTCCTCTAGGAGAAACCACAAATTTGAAGTACCATGTTTACAACACATTTAACATATGACATGACTAATTATTACACCATTTAAAGAACACAGCATAGTAGTAGCTGGTTTGTCTTTCTACCATCAACCTTGTTCCTCTAGGTTGGGATATATATCACCTTTTTTATGGTGTTGGTGGAACCCAACAGTGCCATCTACTGAATCAGTTCACATTTCTTTGTGTCAACTCCAAGTAGAGTAATCCAGTCACTATGGGGACCACCTTGGTAGATGTCTTCCACATGCGAGTCATCTCCTGTGCCAGATCCTGGTATTCCTCAATCTTCTCATATTCTTTCTCTTTGACCTGAAAATACCCAGGGACAGTGATGTTTATGATTGTAATTTCCGAGTTCATCTTGTCAACCACCACAATATCATGTTCAATTATCCTGTCAGTGTTTATGTTGAAATCCCAAAGATTTTGACTTTATCATTCTCCAACACATTTGATGGTCAAACCAGTTTTTACTCCTCTGGAATCCATGGAGGTCACACAGTTCCCAATGGATGATTGAATTCTTACTTCCCTGTTCTTTCATTATCTTCACTTTATAATTCCTTGTTGGGAGTGGCTGCAAGATGGGTGGCTAGCGGTATCCTTTGGGTTTCTTTTTTTCAACCATCCAGCTTTCTTGGGTGGCTAGCGGTATCCTTTGGGTTTCTTTTTTTCAACCATCCAGCTTGGGTGGCTAGCAGTATCCTTTGGGTTTCTTTTTTTCAACCATCCAGCTTTCTTGGGTGGCTAGCGGTATCCTTTGGGTTTCTTTTTTTCAACCATCCAGCTTTCAACCAATTCCAAGAAAATATTTCATTTTTCTGTGCTTTCTTGGGGTACTGACCNGATGGGTGGATTGTGGTACCCTTTGGGTTGTTTTTTTGCATCCTTCCAGCTTTCTTGGGTGGCTAGCGGTATCCTTTGGGTTTCTTTTTTTCAACCATCCAGCTTGGGTGGCTAGCAGTATCCTTTGGGTTTCTTTTTTTCAACCATCCAGCTTTCTTGGGTGGCTAGCGGTATCCTTTGGGTTTCTTTTTTTCAACCATCCAGCTTTCAACCAATTCCAAGAAAATATTTCATTTTTCTGTGCTTTCTTGGGGTACTGACCATGCAGAGGTTTCTCTTTCCATCCTTCCATCCTCTCAGCTACTTTTTCCTCCTTCATAAACTCTGCCACAGTTCTTTCTTTCACAAAACTCTCCAGCACTGGGTCATTTTTCATTGTTGTTCACTTTATGTAATCTGACAAACCGTACTCCTCAGTCCTCACACATTCCTCGATCAATACCATTCCTCTACCTCCCTCAATTCTACTCATTTACTATCCACATTGTCTTTTGGGTGGAGTGCTCACTTCATCGTCATCAGCTTTCTAGTTTGTCTATTCATCTCCTTTAGCTCATCAACAGTCCTATCAAGAATCCCTGCTGTGTACCACACTGCTGCCACTGCCCATGTGTTCATTGTTTTGATTATGTTACCTCCATTCAGTTTTGACTCCAACACTTTTCTTATCCTTCTGTAATACTCCTTTCTGACTTTCTCTTTCATGTCTTCCATTTTCATCTTATCAGCCTCTAGTATTCCTAGGTACTTATAAGACTCCTCCCCTAGATGTTTTATCAACTGACCATCTGGCATCCTGATTCCTTCATCTTCAACCTTCTTTCCTCTTCTCATCACCAACGTGGCACATTTCTGCAATCCAAATTTCATCCATATATCACTAAATATTCTGACAGTGTTCACCAGGGTCTCTAACTCTGATTTGGACTTCCTGTAAAGCTTGAGATCATCCATGTATAGATGATGGTTAACCTTTCTGACTTGTCGACTTTGTAACCCTGAGTAGCCTCCCTCAGGAGTATCAACAGTGGTATGAGAGTAGTCACAAAGAGGAAAGAGGATAAAGAATCTCCTTGGAAAACCCCTCTTCTGATGTCTGCCTCTGCAATCTTTTCCTTGAGGTATTCTAGCACTTTTTTTGCCATTCCAGTTATCTCCATTGTTTTCAAGATCCATAAGTGTGATAGCATGTCATGCTTTCTAATAGGGGATCCAACATACAGCTACATTAGCACTTCTCTTCTTTGAGTCAGGTAGAATTGCCTTGCCCAGCATAAGGTGGTCCTTGGTGCCCTTTGAATTGCTGATACAGCCTTTCTGTTCTTTCCCAATAACATACTGATCAGAAAGGTGTTCATACAACTTATCACCAAGGATGCCTGTCAACACTTTACACATAAGTGGTAAGCATGTCATAGGTCAGTGATTTCCAGGTTGTTTCCCTTTAGCTGGGACCTTCATGATCAAAGCTGTTCTCCCTGATGACATCCATTTAGGGACATTCCCATCTTCCAAGCACTTCTTTAGATGTGTTCCCATCAGCTTATGCAGACTTGTCAAGTTTTTTATCCAAAATCTCTGTACTCCAGCTTGGCCCAGAAACTTCCAGTTGGTTTCTTTTCCTATCGTCTTCATAACATCATCCTCAATGATACTCAGATCTCCTTGCCTTTCCACATGCTCCAGTTTATCTTGTACTCTGTTCATCCATTCCACATTGGTGTTATGCTTGGTCTCTTCACTCCATATACCTTGCCAAAACATTCTAGATTCTTCTTTATCAGGTGCCTATCCACCAGTGCTGTTTCCATCTCCTAGTAGGTCCTGATAAAACCGTTCCAGGTTTTTGACAAACTTTTTGTTCTGGTTGTACTGTTTTACTCTTTCCATGTATCTCTATCTTCTAACTTACTGCTCTTAGGTTTTGTTTCAACTGTTCATCCATTCCACTTTGGTTTATGCTTTGTCTCTTCATTCC
>RDPX01000037.1:3067178-3101461 GCA_003991215.1 Morbakka virulenta
TTGTAGTTGTTGTTAGTTGTAGTAGTGTAGTTGTAGTAGTCGTAGTTGTAGTAGTCGTAGTTGTAGTTGTCGTAGTTGTAGTAGTTGTAGTAGTTGTAGTTGTAGTAGTAGTTGTTGTTGTTGTTGTATTAATTGTTGTTGAAATTGTTTCTTTAATGGTCATCTGATCAACTCCCGTAAAAAAAAATCTGTAACATAGTCACAAAAACAACTTTAGAAGAATATTTATTCAAGCTTGGTTATTACATCATTTCTCCTTTTGATAAGATCGAAATGATTTTTATTTTTTATTGACTTGTGTTGCAGGACAGAAATGCATATGTATGGACAGAGAATGCAGATGGCAAATGGAAACCTGCTCTTGTACTTCTGAGGATCAATAGGGCAGCTACGTTTGTTAAGTGGTCACCCAGAGGTTAGCTATTGTATTTTTAGTATTTTTGAACTATTAGTGTTTTCAAGCTGCTTACAATATTTTTATATTTATCAGTATCGCCTTCATTTGCTTTTACTATATTTTTTTCGAATCCAGTTCTTGGTATTTCGTTATCTTCTTATCTGATCATTATTGTATCTGCAGGTATTCCAATGTGAATGATTTAGTATACCTTTGTTTTTGCTTAACAAGTTGTACCTCTTGTCTTTTTGCCAGAATGGTCAAGATTGTCAGGAAAGAATGGATTTGCTCATAATTACTTAAAATTTCCACAAACCTCACATTTCAGCCTTTTTACATGGAAATCTTGTATTTTGCACCTTTGTCATAAAAGCCCATATTTTGGGACAAAAAACATTTTCTCTTTTCTGAGGCTGTTGCTATTTTATATTCAAAAGCTATCCATATCTAATGTTTAGCACATAATATGAATTGTGTTTGTGAGGCTATGCATTCCAAGTGTCTGAATGTTAATAATTTTATTTCAATGTGTTAGACAGCTTTTACGAAGGCACCCTGCAGAAGAAATTTTTTTTTGCTGAAGGAATCCCGTTACCATCTGAGCCTCTTATAACAAGGTGGGGAACATGGCTTTCTGCAGTGGAATATTACATGCAAAACTTTAAAAAACTTGAAACACTTATCAAAACCTTTAGCAATTAAAGTACATTTTCTGACAATACACGACAAATATGTACTTCTTGTTACGTGTATACATTCTCTAGAAAGTAACAAAGAAATTGTGTCTGTGTCAAATGCCTTGAGGAAAGTAGATGAAATGAAGGAACGTTTTGAGGAAACTGTTGCTGTAAATCTTACAGTAGTGGTTAGCAAGAATCTAGGACTAACGATTGTTGAGCCATGCACCAAGCAGTATTCAGCAAAAAAATATTGCATCCTTGGTTAAATGTCTAATAACACCAATTGAAGTTGAAAGAAGTTTTTCTTCATGTAAGTGGCTGCTCAGTGATAAACAACTTCTCGTAAAAGAAAAGTTAAGAATGCACATTGTGTTGCAATACAACAAAATCTATTACTTTGTTGATTTTTTGTCATACATATCTAAGGATAAACGTTTCAGCATATTGTTGTGAGGTTTTTAATTCAATGAACGGTATTTTTGCAATGCAAATCGTTTATGGTTTCAGTTAAACTGAAACATCTTTAAAGACCCCATATTTTCCCCACATTTCTACGAAAATCCCGCTCTTTAGTTATCATTACCAACATTGACACCCGACAGTACTTTAGTTTATTCACTGTAAGACTTTCTACCATGTGATCAATTCTTTTGGGGATTGAGGTAGGTTTCGGTTGTTACATAAATTTCAAGGCACTACTGTCACAAGTTTATTGTATCTTCCTAAGTAATCAGTGTATGGTATCTAGCTGCATTTGGTTACTAGGTTTACTGGCTCCCTTTCTGTTTTATTCTATTGTTTTCATTATCAGCACTTCAGATTGCTACTACTGCTGCCACTATTACTACTACTGCTGCTACTGCTGCCACTATTACTACTACTGCTCCTACTACTACTACTATTATTACTACTACTACTACTACTACTACTACTACTACTACTACTACTACTACTACTACTACTACTGCTCCTACTACTACTACTACTACTACTACTACTTATACTACAACAACTACTGCCACTACTTGCCCCCCCCCCTCCCCCCACGCCAGGTTTTCCCTTCATTCATTTTTGACCGTCTGTATGGTCTGTGGTGCAGAGTACATGGCCAAAAGCATTTTCAACCCATCAACGTTTTAAACAGCTCATTAGCAATCTGAAAAGTATCTCTATAAATGGAAGCGTAGCCATCTCTTTCATTTTTACTTTGTGTCTCAGGTTGAAACTACTTAATTAAGACGCATCACATTTGTTTATCTTTCCATTAATTACTTGAATTTTTTGCTTTTCCTGTTACTTGTTATAAACATGTGCGCTTCCGTGGTGATGAATGAATAAATCAATCCTGTCTTATCAACCTGAATGTAACAAGCATGTTAAAACATTAAATAACACACGTAACAGTATATCCTAAATTTACTTTTAAAAAAAGGTATATACATAATATGGTGTAGTTTTAAGAGGCCCAGTGTACCAATATGAAAAGTGCACATCTTCATAAATTCTTTCGTCAAGCAGTTTCAAATTATTTGTTTTAATGATATTTTTTTTCAATTCTTACCAGCATATGTAGTTTTCTCCCATTTGCTTTCAAGTTTCAAGTTATCCATTTAAAAGTTATTTTTGGTCCATTCTAGTTAAGATTGTATCATTCTTCATGTGTGCAAGTTTGACAGAATCCTACTGTTAAATGAGGAACAATGTGTTAAGTTACTTTTCTAACTGGTGGGCTCAAACTCAGGATTACCTCCCTGGTTATGTGATGATCTATAAGATTCCCAGTACTATGGTTACACTATGTGGGTTGTTTTTTTGTTGTTGTTTGCGTGTGTTTTGTTAGGGATTTTTGGCCTGGAATTCAATGTGACTTTTGCAATGGCAATATGCAACCTTTATTATATTTATTTGTTTCCAACACAATGCCTTATGTTCTTACCAGTTTTGTTAGGCTTGAGCAATTTCGTACTATTGGTTCAATCTTGTTATTTTTAGAGGATAAATTTGCTGTTGCAAGTGGTGCCCGCTCGATCTCAGTTTGCTTTTTTGAAAAAGAAAATGACTGGTGAGTTTGCGTATGCCATTTCAAGCAGTGAGTTTTCCTTTATTTTACCGTTGTCAAACATTTAAGACGGGTTAGGACCAAAAGAGTTTTCATAGTTTACTGACATATAATATTTGTTCAAATATATTTATTTTCATGATGGCATTTGGACACCGTTGTGATATTTTTTGTAACCAGCCTTTGTATTCGTGGCATATGCCAATGGCTGATCATTCATGACAGTTAAAAAACCCCTTTGTTTTATTGCTCTATTAATATAAACAGGCATATTTTTGTTTGGCTCTGTACTTAGTTTAACTGGTGAAAAGTACTAAATGTTAAGGTTTCAGAGCATTTATTGATAACTGTAAACCAATAAGACATTAAAAAGACTACAGTCATTGTTGCTGTTTAAGATATTTTAAACTGTAATTATCACAACAGCTTTTCCAGCTATCTCGTGATGTGGGCAACAACAAAGACAGTTAAACCCGTACTGCGAGCCACCTGTGATCAACCGTCACCTGCCGTATACTGCGAGTTCATTCCCCTCAATGGAATCTAATATATATTCCCCATGTGTTAAGCAGCCACCAGCGAAACGTGGTCAGGGCTCACGGTTTCTGATCCCAAGCCAGCATTTCATACTGTGTTTGACGGTCACACAGTCAATTTGAAATGTTCTGATAAAGGAAATTTCCAGTGGCCGGAAAACTGATCTTTGTTGACTTGTTCAATATAGCTCTTAAATGCTTATTTATTTATATGAATCCAAAACAGTCTATTGCCATCAACTGTAATCCATCTAATCCATACATTAATCGATACAATAGTGAAGTACTTCAAGAAGTTTGGATATAATGCTCAAATGCTTCTAGAGCAGAATGTGCCACCATTGACCAGTGACTCGAACGATTGAGATGATGATGGTGTTATGACATCCATCCCCTAGTCATACATAAAATGACTAAGGAACTCCTTGACTGTGATGTAAGAGACATGTTTAAGATTGAAGAGGACTTTGTCACCTGTGACAACATGATGGACCAGAAATACAGTTCCGGTGATAGCATGACCGATACCAAAGAGGATAATTGTGATGCCAGCAGTGATGAAGAGAGTCCAAATCCAAATCCAGAAAAAGTGTCAGGCTGCATGGTCATCAGAAAGTGCATACTGAAATGCTGGACAATGTGTTGGAAATAAATTATAGAAAGAGCTAGATTCAGAACTTTGTCATGTTGCTTTTTAAGATATTTTAAACTGGAATTATCACAACAGCTTTTCCAGCTATCTCGTGATGTGGGCAACAACAAAGACAGTTAAACCCGTACTGCGAGCCACCTGTGATCAACCGTCACCTGCCGTATACTGCGAGTTCATTCCCCTCAATGGAATCTAATATATATTCCCCATGTGTTAAGCAGCCACCAGCGAAACGTGGTCAGGGCTCACGGTTTCTGATCCCAAGCCAGCATTTCATACTGTGTTTGACGGTCACACAGTCAATTTGAAATGTTCTGATAAAGGAAATCTCCAGTGGCAATGAAGTGCTGGACAATGTATTGGAAATAAATAACGAGTATAGAAAGAGCTAGATTCAGAACTTTGTCATGAAACAAAAATGAGCTAATTTTTAAAGGCAAAATGATGTTTTTCTAGTGGATTTGATATTGTGCGTGCATACATATATCCAAATATATTACATTTATTGTACACTGTATGCGTCTTTATTATAGATGAATTCACACTTGAGTACTGTGTTTTGTTATTATGATTACTTATAAACTGAACAAATGTCTATCACCCCCGTTAAGCAGGCACGTTGACCACTTTCCTTGACTGGCTGCTTAAGACAGTTTCGACTGTAAAGGCCGTTTTTGATATCTTTGTATAGAACAATCCTAAATACCTAAACTGTTTGGAGGAGCAAAAAAATACCCTGAATTAAAAAAACAACAAAACAACAGCATGATTGGGCCATAAAAATATAGGCTAGAATTGCCTACAGTACAAAGGATAAAGCTTCTTTTGTTTTATCCCATCTAAGCTTCTGTTGTTTTATCCCATCTAAGCTTTATTTCTTTGCTATATGTCATAACACAATGGCTGTTTAGCATATGGAAACGGGAAAGTAATCCAAAATGGCTCGTTTAGTAGCTGTATTATGCATCACTTATCCAAGAAACTGAAAAGCTGATTTTTTAGTGAAGTTATGAAATAACGTTATGCGTTGTGACGTTTTCTCTTCTACTTAAGCTTGGCAAATAAACACAACGTGTAAGATCACTAGGATATGTAGTACTGCGTAGACCCTAGATTTCTGAGGAGCTTTCATGGGGGCATCAGTCACAAATTTTTCATTGCCATTGTCTCAGTTTAGAAAAGAGTTTGAAAATCTCACGTCCATAGAATAAAGGGTTGTAGTGTCGTCTTCAAGACCATACTTAATTCTATTCCGTGTTACACACGTTTTATGATATGAGAGAAAGGACTGAATGACGCCAGACCCATCTACCAATACCATACGCCGAAAGCTTGAGAAGCATGGCACTATTTCATTCCTTATCAAATGCCCAGAAAAAAGGTCTGGAGCTATAGAGCTTTCTTCACCAGACTTAACCACAAACTTGTAGATCAGTTTTATGATTTTGTTCAAAATTTGGCCAGTGGAGTGAGATCGTCTAATTCCATCCTGGATATCAACAAAAAGACCAAGGCTTGGCAAGAATTACACCAGTGCATTGTTAATTAGACGTTCAGAGACTAGTAGTAGAAGGGAAATTCACAGATAGATATTTGCCAGGATGAGATGGATCACCTGGATTCATGAAGACAGAAACAAGATTAAAAACCTTGCAGGAAGATGAAAAATAAGCCTGATATAGGCAATGGCTGAAAAGTTAGGACAGCAAAAAAAGATTTCTTGAAGGCACATATTTTCAAGAGAACGACGGATATCAAATATAGACTAGTGGCTTTAGCTTGATTAAGCCAGTTAATAATCTTTACAAGCTAACTTTGAATTAAGATGATATGGTCAAAAATCTCAACAATTTATTCCTCGTCAATTTTTTTTATGGAAAGCACTGATATTACCTCTCCCAACCAATACCAACTTTAAAACGGGGCTGATTGCAAAATATTACATTATATAAAAGGTTATATATTATAGTAATATTGTATTTAAGACATTACATTTATCCGATTATCATCTTTTACCTTTACCTGTGTAATACTCTATTGAAAAGCAGTTTGGAATAAAAGTAACTTAGCAATATTTCCTTGCCCCATGTAACCCTGGTATAAAGACACTCGACAGCGCGTTTGAAAAAATCAAAAAGTGGTAGCACGTGGAGAAAGCATGAGGTTGTAAGCTAAGCGTTATCATTCAAAAAGGCATGGAAATAAAAAATAATTACGAAGTAAAACCCAGCAAAAAACCACCAGTGTCACTTGAAAAAGAGGCAGTGGGAAAAAAACGCAACAAATATTAGTCTTTTAAACTAGATGATAGAAAACCAAACACCATAAAAAATTGGATGAACCACCGTCTTTCCCTAATTGAAACTGCAATTTTAGATCTTCTAAGAATAGCGACTCTTGCATTTGGGGAAAAAATACTTGTTGTGACAATAAGGAAACAAGATTTTTCTCATGATTTTTTTCTCGCAACATTCTATGAAAAATTATTTATTAATACCTCATTCATACTCGTCCGCCTCTCTAATTTATGCCTTTCTGGGTTTTCAGCGCTCACGGAAGCACCAGGCATAGTCCTTTCCCTAAGGCACCTCAACTCGCATGTCACAGTAGCCCTCGTACCGTCAATCTGTGATCGCTATGCAGCAGGTCTTTAACTTTGTTAATGCTTTTTATTTAATGACTTTTAAACCTGGTAAGATGAAATAAAAGGCTGCTGTCTCGACTCTAAGACTTGTGGTAGGGTAAAGATGTCTTTCACTCCAACACGATGTTAGACCAGTTCCCTGCCAACTGCCTTGTTTCTGCTACATATTTCAGGTAAAAATGCGCGATGTCACTGTATCCTTGCTACAGGACAAATGGAATCGGATGTGGCACTTCGTTTTGATGTGGAGTGTGACATTTTAATATCAAAATTGCAGATTTCTGCCATTTATTTTTGTTGGGGTAAAGTCAAATCTCTAAAAAGGCTTTTCAGCAAGTTATTATTTTTCAAGAACTATTTCGTTTTTGAGATCGCTCTGTTTTTCACCGTAATTCAGGTTTTATTTTGTATGTTGCCACATAAAAAATCCTATTGACATGTTAAATATATATAGTAGTACTGTCGCCCACACCAGTAGTGATCTCATAGTAATCTCATAGTAACTAAAAAGTGGACGGACCAGAACAAGATCATCAGCACATAAAGACGTTAATGAGGATGACTTGTGGGTCGTAATAAATCATTTGGAGAAGTTTGGGAGCATAAATTGTTAAGATGCCTATGATCTTGTTTGGCTCGTTTTTATCGTTTAAAGCAGTCTTTGGGCCATATGTGGGGATTTCAATTCCTTTTGTCATTTGTCGAAAGTAGTTTTGGGGACAGGTTTGGGTTGATTTATTGAATAGAGTTGCAGTGGGTCGGGTATGTAGTGTTACTTAGAGTAAGTTACTTTCATCGTCTGGTCATTATGCCTACCGTATGAAAGTGTCGTGCCTCTGCCGACGTTAGGGCGCATTTACGCGTACTTATTCGTTTATTAGATCCCTAGCTCTGATTGCATTGCCCGTCGCTCTTCTCTCTTCTTCCGCACATACAGTACTTTGTATTAGCCTCTTTTAATATAATGTAATGGAAATGGAAAGAAAAAACATACTTTTTAACTTGCAGAATTCAATTATGTTCTATTTTATCATCGTGTTTTTTCTAATTAGGTGGGTGAGTAAGCATATTAAGAAACCAATCCGTTCTACAGTGCTCGCCTTGGATTGGCATCCAAATAATGTTCTCCTCGCTGCTGGGTCATCAGACTTTAAAGCTAGAGTGTTTTCGGCTTATGTGAAAGAAATAGAAGACAAGCCTTCAGAGACATGCTGGGGCAAAAAGATGCCTTTTGGAGCGATGATGGCCGAGTTTTCCAATGGTGGAGGTAATTAACAATTAGACTATAACATCATTTATTAGAATGCTGATAGAAGTACCCAAGAACTTTTTTATATCCCTTTTGGTGTATCTGCTTTTAAACATTTTAATTTCATCATTATATGACCTGAAAACAACCCGGTTGTGCCCGGAAACGGTGGCGATATGGTATCTAAAGGGCTTCCATGTGTGGAGCACAAGTTTGTAATTCTGACCAGGTTGTTTGATTTATTAACGTATGAGGTTTTAATACCATTGTTATCGTTCATTTGTGACATCGGAGGATTTTCAAATCCACGAGCCGTTAGTAAAATGTGCACTGTTTATTTATAACTTTTTATCAAATGATTATATTGATCTCCAGGCACACTGTGAATGAAGAATGAGGTATATATAGTTAAAGCCATGATAAATGAGGGTTTTTTATCTTTATTTTTTAGATGCAGGACTTCCGCAGCTTCAGGTTATTTTTTGGTAATGAAATTTTGGCTTGAGCTACGACCCTAAGCCTTACTGATATTGCCAGTCGCACAATTCGTACCAACTCTTGTAGGGCCTACATCAAAACAGGACTTGGCTTTATACTCCTGTTTTGTATTCGGAAATGTCGTCCGAACCGCTTAATGTCCGAACTTTAAACTTGTACACGAGAATCTTTTGGTGAATTGCTTATTTATTTATGTAGTTATTATTTATCTAATTACTTATTTGTTTGTTTATTTATTTAGTCTATGACTACATCTGCCAAGGAGTACAGTTTTTTCCCGCAAGTTCTATTAAAGGTGGCCTGTTGTTGCATTGCTTAGGATTTATTTGTATGACTTTACTCTTCTTAATTTTAAGTGATCTATTATTATTTTAATTTTGGCTTCGTTTTTATTTGGGTTGGTTGGCTTTATGTTGAATGTGGCATTTAATTTTTTTGTATCTTGCTTTGTTACTTAACTCCGTTCTTACCTTTAATCGTGTTAATCGCTTATGTTTTAGGAGGATGGGTGCACGATGTTTCCTTTTCACCATCCGGAAATAAACTGGCTTGGGTTGGACATGATTCCAGTGTGTCAGTTGCTGACAAATCGAAGGAGAATTCGTTGGCATGCATCAAAACTAAAGACCTGCCTTTCATGGCATGTTTATTTGTGACAGAAAATAGTCTGGTTGTTGCAGGTAAGTGGGTGTCATAAAAAAACTTTTATCCGACCCAATTATTTCAGACCACTTAGAAAAACAAGGCTTTATTCCGAGAAGTTTTTCTTATAGGAAAGTCTTGACTTTTTCTGTTCAGTAACGTGAATTAAAAAGTTGGTTAGTGTGGTTTTGACATTCAGTCTATTTTTAATCTCGGGATTTGAATTATCCCCCGCAATTAGCTTGATAGAAAATGCTATTACTACCCATCCTTGGAGCATTTCTACGAGATTTTAGATGAAACAAGTTTCAAGTAGATTTACATGAGAGAGAGTCGCAGCAAAAAATTCTACCTCTCAGCATGCCTTGTGTGTAGAATCGGTCTCCCACGAAATTGACTCCCCGCATTCATTGTTTTAACAGGCCGGAGCGCAATGGTTTACGTAACGTATGCAGGTTTTCTTTCGTAAAGAAATTTGATGTTCAACCATGTATATATTCTGCAAAGCTTTTATTTTAGCAACAGTTAAATAGGAAGTCACTGTTTTAATAGGCTTATCATATACAAACAAAAATTCCCACTACAATGTAATGGGTATTAAAGTAATTATAAAAGAAGCTAGCATCAGTCACTCTCCTGGCTCTCCAATTATAGATTAATAAATAAAATTTAAAACCTTCTTTTCTCAGGCCATAATTTTGTACCAATGATGTTTGCTCATGACGATAACGGAAGTCTTAACTTTGTTGCCCAAATGGACTCGGCTGTTCAGAAAGAGGAAGAAAGCATGAGTGCTATGGCTAAGTTCCGATCATTGGACAAGCATTCTCAGGGACACAAGCAGTCCAAGTCAGTTACTACACACGAAAATGCCATAACGTAAGTAAAACAAGATTGCAACTGCCTCTTTTTTTCGCCTGGCATCGTTAAGTGTAATGTTTAATGTAGGTTAAATTTAGTTTTTGCTGGAGGTCCCTTAGGAATAGAGTTACGGATGACATGGATAAAAAGACCAGGGCTTTTACATTTTTATTTTCCAAGCCGAAAAATGTTGAATTAAAATATAGGAGATAAATACTAAATAGATAAATATTATTTTAAGATTTTCATAACTTTTTGAATTTTTTTATAAGTCGACAGTGGATTTCTACGGCCTTGGATAATAATATCAGAGATGATATGGAGAGGAGAGGACTAGGGAAAGATATACCCCTTAACAGAACAATGTGGCAAAGTAAGGTTCAAAGCCACTACCTGGGCCTGGTTCCAGCAAAATGGAACAAGCTTCCACACCTCAAATTGCCCCGGGAGGTGGCAGAAAAGGAACTTTAGAAGCCGTTTGGTCAGTTTAAGACTGGTTTTAAGGATGAACATTATTCCCCAGACCGTAGCTGCTCCCCGAAATTTTTTTTCTTTGGGCCATCTCAAGGAAATGACCATAAAAGAGAAGCTAAAATCCCTTCCTAGATCTGTTTGTGAGCAACCCTTGGTCAACTTAGTACTCCGCCCAAATAGATGCACGAGGCGAAATGTAGTAATTTGGAACACGTGCGCTAAATTGAAAAAGGAAAGGCTGAAGACTGGCATGTTTTAGTTGGTGCTCTAACGACATAAAATTAGTTATGAGTGAAATCTTATTTAATCGCGATAAAAAGTTAAGAAATAAACCCTATCGAAAGATAGATGTGTTTTTTAGTCTTGCCGTATTTAGCAAAAAGAAGTACAGAGAAAGTACAAAGAAAATAACAGTTTACAGAAACGTCCTAGTAAGTAAAATGGACAAGTTTTGTGAGAAATCTGTCCAATAGATAAAAGACAGTTGTATGCTTGACAGAATGAGTGTAAAAAAGATTAATTTTCCTACTTCACTATAAATGTCTTGTCAGACATTGATGTCATAACTATATAAGTATAATATGCACTATATAATCATAATATATCTTTATCATTCAGAAGAAAATTTAGTGGTAAGAGTTATATGTCAACAGTGGCGGTTGTTTTAAATTTGTTGGCAGAATGAATTTTTATGGCATTATGAGTTTTAGTGTTCCTTTTAAGACATGCATTGCCTGTCATGTGGTATGGATTCCAAAATTATTTTTTTATCCCGTGCATTTATTTTTATGAAACTGTAATTTATTGGGGGGTCTTAAGCTTTTGGTACTAAGCGTTTTAAGGCTGTAAGAAAATCCTTTGGGTGGCAGAAGCCCTTATCACCCTAAAAAAATCATGTTTTAGATTTTGTCCCTACAGTTTTGTAGCATTTAAAAGATGGGGTTTGTGCTCTTTGAATGCACCTAATAACAAAATTTGTGAAGTTTCAAGTCCGGCTTTTCTGTTGCGATTCTTTTATAATTTTATCTGTGATGATATGGGGTTTAATTGTGATTTCCTTGCATTTATCTGCCACTAGCAAAAACACCAATATTCGTTAATTCTATGATTGTATTTGTTTGCAACAGTCAATTGTCAGTCTATTCTGGAGAAGGTGCCAATGTCACCAAAATATCTTCAAGTGGACTGGATGGACGTGTTGTGATCTGGGATATCAAGGTATGTCTATACCAATGAATTTATCACGTATTGACTAAAAACAATGACCGTGGGTTGATAAGTAATTGAAAAAAGAGAGGATATTTTTCTAGTAAAGAACGAGGAAATGTAACCGAGGATGTAAATACAAAAATGTTAGTGGTTGTATACAACGTTACAGTTCAATAATCTTTACTACTTTAGGTGAGGTAGCAGAGCACCTAATAATGATGTTCTTCGAGGGTAGTTCTATTCCCTTTATCTATTTTTTATTCTTCAAGCTTTTCAGTGCTAATTATCCCCAATGTGGGGTCAGCCGCTTAAATTTTTCCCCTCGCAATTTCATTTCGACTTTTTTACGAACGTAGTCATTTTATTCCCATGTCTTTTTGAATTAGGACGCGTACAACCTCATGCTTTCTCCACATGCCATCACTTTTTTTTCTTTCAAACTGCCTTTATACCTGGGTTAAATAGGGCAATGAAATATTGCTAAGTTGGAAATGGAGAAAATTTAGAAAACTTCGTTAGCAAAAAAAAATGTCTTAGCTGGATAGCTAACTTCAATCTTCAAGAGGTATCATGGTCATCATATCCTATCTCGCCGATACTGAATCCATTTCTGAACAGTGCTATTTTGTGCTCCCCAAACCTTTGCCATACCACTGAAGGCCCAGCGGTCACCTATGTAATATGTGTTAGCATCCAATGATTTATCTGAAGTCGTGTAAACTGCTTGCAGTCACGCCACATCTTGAATAGCCGGTCTCGTATGCTTGATGTGAAATAGCTTTAGAGGTGCTACCCCAGTTGGTGATAAAAAAATAATTTTTGTAGGAGACACTTTTTTACCCGCAACAAACCTGACAGAAAGACACTGCATTTAATCCGATGCTCCCATGAGAAGGGTAATAGAGTACGCTATAGTCATAATTTTACCGGAGTTAAATTCATGTATGAAATAGATATAAAACTGGTGTGTTTTTTCGTAGTTGGCTCGTTCTCTCCCGAACGTAAGAATTAAAAAATACATTAAATGTATCTAAAAAATTGTTTACACCTAATCCCCAATAATTTTACAATAGCTTTTGGAATTAATTGTTCTCTCTCACTTGCTATTTATGACTTTGTCAGCAGAACCATTTTGTTTGATAGAACATTGCAGTTTTGATGGAAAGCGTATGAAGGATATAAGTTATCAGTAGGAGGTTTCTATTCCAAAAAAAGTGTAATATTTTATCCATTATGAAGAGCAAGATTTAAAACCAGTGGAGGTGGGAACCCGAACTGCTTATCTATACGTATCTAAAGAAGTCAAGAGAATACATACATTTGCGATGAATGGTTTGAATCAATAGAAAACGTCTGTAGAGGAATTAAACCATTTGATCGCTCTTGAAGTGCTTCTCTGGGGTAAGCGGGCTGCCAAGCACTATCCACTGTCAACTGGACCAAACATTTTAACTTTTACTTTTGTTCTTCTGATAATACTGATAAAAGTGCTGTTGGTACAGGAATTGCTTTAGTTAGCAAACTTCAC
Organism: Morbakka virulenta; assembly: GCA_003991215.1. Taxonomy (NCBI): domain Eukaryota; kingdom Metazoa; phylum Cnidaria; class Cubozoa; order Carybdeida; family Carukiidae; genus Morbakka; species Morbakka virulenta. The sequence goes on from RDPX01000037.1 coordinate 3,080,608, forward strand.
AACACTTGTATAATTTTAGTATAACATTTTTTGCGTTTGAGGCACAAAAATACATGCCTCGCATTAGATTAAAAGATGCCACCAGTCTTACTTTTAATGTACAAGATATACTAATGATGTAGATTCAAGTATTTCTTTTAAAATGACCTACTTCAGACGGAGAACTCGATATTTCCTATGTTATTTATTGACTAAATCATTCCCGAGGGCACCGGCACTGGGACCTAATTGGGAATGGACTGGGAAACAGTTGTATTTTAGAATGCACTGCATAATGTCCTGTGATTATGAAATGACATTTATATTTTTTTTTGGTGGCATTTCTTTCAGTTTGTTTTTGTAAGTGTTTCATGACCTGTGCATCTTGTTATGTCGGTAATTCTTTCTGTCCATGGTGGTCTGAGACAGGAGGGTGAAGAGGGATGGATAAAATGAGTAGAGGTAAGTCAGTTAAAGCTACCGAATTTTTTGTACAGTACGAAAAAATGTACCAGAAATGTAATTGGATGTATTGGAATTTTTCCCTATTTCTTGGTAGCCACTGATTATGTTACTTTGCAGGCAAGATCTATTTCAAGGTCAGGATGCACAGTGGAGCTCTAACTTCTCTTCGTACAAGAAGTGAAAGAAATCGGGGGCCCCAGATTTAAGCAATGCTTGATTGTATAACGTAGCCCCTTTTTCTTCTCTGTTTTTCGTAAAGTGTCATGTCTGCATTTTTCCAACTACGAGGTAACAATGTTTGATGTTTGATGGTTGATGTTTGATGGTTGATGGTTCAGTTTTGTTTTTCAAACCTTTTCGCATCAACAATGTTTTAATCTGTGGAACATTTTTCTTGCATCAACAGACACTGGAGAAATCCATCGCCGATTTGAAAATCGTCTGAGATGCTGAACTTTTTGATGGAATCGATCAAATCTAGCAGTGACTTATTGAGCTGTGTAAGATCGTTCCTTAAGCAGTTTTGTACCGTATTCGGGATTATAGAATGCTTTTTTGTTGAAGCTGTTGTTTTTCTTACGTATCTCACTCCTTTTGTTGCTTCCACCTTGTTTTTTTTCTTGACTTTAACCCACTGGAAATTAAATTGGTGTTATTAATGTTGTCTATTAGCCCTCTGCTCAATAGAAGCTATTTCTTATAAGATCCAGCTTGTATTTTTAGCGTAATACCGAGGCCTTTTTAAACATACTCCTGGAAAGGAACAGGGGACTCCACCACTTGCATATTCATGTACATTTGTGCACAGTCGCAGTAGAAAGTATCACAACAGTAAGCTGTCACCATAATTTTATTGAAATCAACTTGATGTTTTCTACATTGGCTCTAAAGAACTTGATGAACAAACTTTGAACACGTCGAACAATGTTTATTGGTGCCACGAACCCGTTTATTTCCTCAGAACACTATGTAGACTTGTATGGCCTGATGATTTATTTACTACAAAATGTTTCTTACAAACAACGTGTTCAAAGTAGCGTTAACTACCGTATTTACTTGTGTGCCATTTTGTGAACCTTTAACGTATTGTGTTATATCATCGAGCGATTCAACATACATGCCTTTCAGCTGCAACCACCTATCCTCAAACCAGCAACTTTTTATTACATCCGAAAAGTGCTTTCTGTGATACTATGATATGCATTTCAGCAAAGGACTACCTCTTCCCCCCTATTTTTGATAAATTTGGGTGTATTCCTAAATTTTCCTTTTCCTTTGTACAGGGTATACAAGCTACCTGGAAATTCCTTTAAAAGATTTATACCTGCATCAATTTTTTTGAATGGTCATTGTGTGCACTGTGATTTGTACAGCATTGTCTAATGATAGGGAAATTAATTTTTAAAAAACTAGTGTAGTTAATTTTTTCTTTGTTAATTTTGCTGATCAATGATACTATTAAAATTTTTCTGCTTCTGGAAGTAAGTAATTGCAAGGAAAGAGGAACTGAAGGGCGAGGGCTGTGTGTGGCGATGGGAGTTTACCTTCGTGCCACTCCTCCAAGGCACGCCTCCCGATTTACTATTTTGCCCCCAATGTGAGCATGACTTCGTACCAAAAAAGTGCCCCAATTTATAAACAAAGTAGGTTGTTTTTACTTGCTCAAATTAAGTAGTTTTATTTTTATTCATGCTCGCCGCTTGCATTAGCAGACACTGGATTCATTTGCAAATCATTTATGAAGCAAAATTTAATCCAAGAATAATCTCTTGGTGCTTACGGGTAATGAAGATAGAATGAAGGAAGGGTGAAGCTTCCCAATGCCCACCTGGTGACAACGTGATAAACGATTATGTACCACCACTTTTCTTTGAACAATGATGAAATAGCTCTGAGAAAGCAGCATTTTGGTAGTAAATAATAATAAATTATATATATATATATATATATATATATATATATATATATATAATATTCGACACAGGAAATATGCCAAACCAACACTGACAAACTCTTTCAGCTAATAATAGTTTCTTGATAAAGTCTGTTGTAGACAGACGAAAATTTGAAATAATAAATAAATATTTGATTTACTCAAGTAAATGTTGGCATACTTTCTTTAGTCATTTCCTGTGTCAAATATATATATATATACACGTGATATGGATAGAAAGTAAATAAAATAGTTATACCTGCAATGAACCTAGATTCCTTTGATTCTTGGTCTCCGTGTCCCCTCTCTCATAAGCTGAATTTCCANGATTCCTGGGCTCCGTGTCCCCTCTCTCATAAGCTGAATTTCCACTTTCCTGCACCAGACTGAATTGGGTTGTTGGGGAGTCAAACCGATACAAATAAAAAAGATTTCTACTTCATGGAAGTGGCGCGTAGATTTTACGCAATTGGAGGTGGCTGCCTCAATATTCTTCAAGCTCTATTGGTTAGTGTGCTGATGTAAAAATTTAGAGAAAGGAAACCAAAATGACTTGTAAAAATATTTTAAGTAAACCAAAATGATTTGTAAAAATATTTTAAGTAAACCAAATTTTCAAGGAACGCAAACAAAAAGGAAACTATCATACTTGTGAGTTACGAGACTGATCACGAGTTTTTATTTCAAACCATTGCAAATATTACAACACCGATTTCAGAATCCGTGTATAACCAGATCAACATTCATGTTTGGCATTGAGATATTTACTGACTGCTGATACTAAGACTGTCATTGCCGGTAGCCGTTGCGTTGCCCCCTGCTATGTTTGTAAGGATAACAATTTGGACCAAACTTTAAAAAGTTAACATGTGATAAACATTTTTCCCCCATTTTGCTGGCCTCTTGGCAGTTGATTGTTTCTGTTAATGGTTACAACAGTTATAAAGAGGAAAAGGTCACAATGGGATACTAGTTCATTGAACTTTATGGTGGCACATTAATAATATATTAGGAAATTGCATTGTATTCTTATTACTGTGCTCGTGTAAAAATACCTTGAGATCATGTGAAACTGTTTTCTGCCAATAATCAGCCAGATGTCTCTGCCTTTAGCTGAAGCGCAATTATCAGATAAATTTCAATATATGGTTAGGAGGATTGATGGATTCTTCATTCCACAAATTTTCAGGCTTAATTTTAGCGCTGAAAGCTGTATTTCTGGAAGGGTGCAGGATATATTGTTGGTGTGATTGCTGTGCAGTAGGAAATGGATTGTTCCTTTTGTTTTTCTTGTATTGATTTACTTGCCTATAATCGTTTTATTTTCCCATTAAATTCCTCAATTACTGCACCTCTTTTGGGTTGTTGACACCCCTGCAAGAGTTCAAATCCAAACTAATTTAATGGTTTGAATCGACTAGCAACCAACCTCTCGGCATCTTTAGATATTTACCAGCTTCTCTGAGATTTTGCTTGTTTCCTTCTTTTAGTCGATGCAAAACAAGGTAGCGTAGGAATGTTTTGATAAATATTTATTGCCATACTACACAACAGTGTGGATCGAGTCTGACATCTGCAGTCTACACAGCGTTAGGTACACATAGGCATGCATAGTAAGTGGCACCCGATCGTTACCCAGCTACTGCCATTTGATGACTCCTAGCAAATTGGAATGTGAAAATATCAAGTGAAACTAGGAACCTCGGCTACCTAGTTCAGGGTATCTGTCTGACCCATTTCAATTTCCTCTATTCATCCCATTAGTTGTCAGCATTTCCTCTCACCTCGAGTAATCTTTCCTTACATTAGTATTCCCTCCATTTTACTTGCTCTCATTACATGCCAACCGTTGCTTTATAATCATTGCTTCTAGTGATGTCTCCGGGTTAATTTCGCCCACCACTTCGTCGGTCTTTGTTCCGGGTACCTTGGACGGGAAGGTATCCGGAACAATCTCGCCAGCACCATGGTTCAAATGAATCAATTATTTAGCTTGAAACCTAATTACTTGTTCAGCTTGCGCTTCTCCATGACACTACTGGAAAAATCAGACAACTGTTCAGGCTTTGGTGTCCTTTATATTTTTGACAGTCTTACCTAACGGTATCTTTTTGATCACAGAAGCATAATCCCCATCACTAGCAATTCTGACATCTTGGAAGAGTCGACAATCTCCACTTCCTCAAATTGAACGATGTCGATGTCGGTCTGTGATCTTCGCAATTCCTTCTGTTAAGCCACTCATTTTNACTTCGTCGGTCTTTGTTCCGGGTACCTTGGACGGGAAGGTGTCCGGAACAATCTCGCCAGCACCATGGTTCAAATGAATCAATTATTTAGCTTGAAACCTAATTACTTGTTCAGCTTGCGCTTCTCCATGACACTACTGGAAAAATCAGACAACTGTTCAGGCTTTGGTGTCCTTTATATTTTTGACAGTCTTCCCTAACGGTATCCTTTTGATCACAGAAGCATAATTCCTTCTGTTAAGCCACTCATTTTGCCACCAAAAACGTATCATCAACATACCTAAGGTTTTTAATGTTTGTCCTCCAGCTCAGATCCTAGCTTCTTTTTTATCACGTTTTGATCTTCTAACGATATATTTATTATGTAGATTTGAAAGGCAGGGCGAAAGTATGCATACTTATCTTGCAACTTTATAGAACCAGTTTGTAATCCCAGTTGGTTTGAACAATAGCCTCTTGGCCAATATATGTGTTGGATAGGAGAATTACCAAGTGTTATGGGACACCAATTGTTCTCTAAACGCGCAGAAGTAATTCGTGGCTCACACAAGCTAAAGCTTTGCTGTAGTCAATGACACACAGACGTTCCTCTGATATTTTTTTGATGTTTCTATTAGTTATTTTATGTGTGCCAGCTGGTCTCTCGTTTTCCTGTCTTTTCTGAAACCCGCTTGAACTTCTGGCAATTCCTTCTTCATTAATTTTTTTTATTGGACCATGTATCAGTTTCAATAGCATCTTGCTTAAGTGTGTTATTTAAGCAACTGCTCGATTGCTGTACCATTCTCTGTTATCTTTCTTCGGAATAGGAACGTATACGGACTGTTCCCATTCTTGTTGACAGAGTGAAATCATTACTTTGATGTCCTGCACCCCAGGTGTCTAAATCGTATCAATAGGGATTTCGTAGATTACAGGAGTCTTCAGATTCAACTGCCGATGTAATGCAGATCTAACTTGATCTTCCAATATATCTAGTTCTGACGTTGATTCTTTTGCCACGAATTCGGTTGTCATGGATAGGTCTTTCCTTTATAATACTTTTGTAGTCACTCTCGAGTATCATTTAAACATTTGAACTTTCAGCATTGTTGACTCCTAAGAAGCTGTAATTCCCTCTGTCCCTGGCTATAACAAACTGATCATTTGACCTAGTCCACACCCATGCTCGCTAATCATGATGTAACCAATCTAATGTATGTGGTTTCAATCTGGAGAAGTTCGTATGTACATCATGGGCTTCGGTTATTCGAAACGTGTTCGCCATAAGCAGTTCGCTTTCAGCACAGACTTCTATTAACTTATAACCTCCCGAGTTCCTCTGTTCCAATCCGTACAGTGCAACGACCCCAAGCACCGTTCTGTATCCTTGTTTAGCATTCGTATCTACCGTTACAAATATCCTATCTTATTTGGACGTCTAATCGATTGTCTACAGCAATTGTTATACAAGTCATTTACAATCCCTTTTTCTGTATCTCTTATCGGTGCAAAGACGTGAAGATATTTGGGATGGCCTTTGAACATTAAGTGTTGTTTACCGCTGGTATCCTAATAAACATTTAGACACCCTCTCATTACAAATGATGGGAATGACATCCTGTTTTGCTCTCATGTCCGCTATGGAAAATTTTATTGTTTTCCGAATGGAAATATCCCATCCTTTCTCCACATCAGTCCACATTTATTCCGAGAGTATCTGAACCAAGCCATTTCATTTTAGATAGCACATCACGTTTTTCTTTGTACATGCTTCTCACATTCCAAGTACGTAGAGTATTATTCTTGAAAAAGCTGTTACCTTTGGTTTTGCCCCTCATGGTGTCAGCAGCAAAACCCCTTTAAGTAAGTTTGATTCTAATACGTCATTACGTTCAGCACTACATGTAGAAGCAAGAAGTTCTACCCAAGCCGTATTTTGGGTGATTTTCGTGTGATTATGTTTCATGGATTTGCTTTACAAAAGTGGTTTGTTGGGACCTTCGTTTGCACAATCACAGCTATTCGGGGAGTGTTCAAATGACTGGAGTCTAGAAAATGCTCATTAAGGTACGTTAAGTATTAAGGTGGAGGCTAAAGAAAGAGTAAGGGGGGTTGGAATTCTAACTCGCATATTACCATCCAAGTGCCGAATAAGATATTGGCCACTATTACTAGAATTAAAGTCGCGAAGATGATGGAGAAAACATTTGATCCGGCCTTCGTCTTGATGTATGCATCCACTTAATGATAGCGATGGATCAGCAATTAAAAGCTTTTATAACATCCTAGAATATGCACTAATATTTGACTACCTTTAAGACGTTCTTGTAGTGACGGAAAACATAAATGCAGAAGCAACTTGGTTTAAGCAAGGCATAATGACTGGGCAAAGAAATGCAAGAGGGTACACCTGCTTACCCAATTGTGTTAAGAACATGGTTTCAAATCATCCTCTCCATTTATGCACATGAAAAACCCAAATAGTGAGCACAGTAATAAGACTTTTTCTTGATCAATCAGACGTAGAAATAAATTTCAAAACTTATCCAGGACCACAATTCAAAAGTGGCCACCATCCAGTGGTATACCAAATGCAGCTAAAATTAAAGGAAGAAAAACAAAGGTTATTTGTCTGCTAGACCAGACAAATAAATTTTCAATATGTGAAATGAGATACAGAAAAGTATGCGGGATTTGACAGGTTGATCAAAAGACTGCAGCCCGGGGAAAAGAAGCATGGGTGCTAAAAAGTGAAAGCGGATGAAGAAGAAAATATGTACCCAAAACGGCTACATCAAAGAGAGGGACGGCATTGCCATGGAAAATGCTAAAATTTTGAAAAGTTAGGAAGGATATATTAAAGTCCTTTTCCAATTTTATAGAAGAAAAAAACTGCCCTGTCCAAAAATGAAAACTGGATTTGTATTCAGACCTGATATGTTTGCAGTATGAACTGAAATGTAAAGGTTTTACAAAGGTTTACATTATAAACGATTGAGAAAAACTGTCAACATTAGATATCAAGATGACATTCACCTCAAAATGGGGCAACGTCCAAGGCGTACACATGTAATAGGGGGTTAAACAATCAAGCTGGCTAACTTTTTGGGGCAAGTAAACTGAAAAAATTGCTGATCCTAAGTGCGATACCAAAATACATGAAAACATTACAACACCCAAAAGGCCTCTCAGAGATACGCAAAAGCCCCAAATAACTATTAATATACGCATAAGCTTTTAAGACTTATGTCTGGTTGGTATCTTCATGTGAGATATGGACAATAAATGCGCAAATGCCAAGTTTGGAGACAAAAATGTGGTTTTCGCAATTAAGGTTCAAAATCATGTGGGCAGACAAGGTGAGGAATTACTTGTTAATAAGTTAGTAAAGCAGGAAAAGAAAATTGGTCGTGGAATTAAAATACAAAAAAATGATTCAAGTTAGTGAAGGTTGGGGTCACGAGAACAAAGATACGAGCTGGCGACATGTTCTGATAGAACAAAAAAATTTGGCTCGATGCCCTTAAATACTCTAAACTTAGTTGGAGGAATATTAGTACCGTCATTCATGGGGTTTTACAACAAAATGCATACTTGTACCTATCACAGCCTTAAGCGGTGGGCCTAACCTGTTGTACCTTGTGGGCCCTTACATGGTCCGAGTTCTATTAAAATCAGTTTGCCTGCCGCAGTGTAGTTAGTAAAGCGGTGCTACTATAAGAAATGGTTTGGAGAAGCAACTCACGTCAGGTGAATGGAAACTGCGATGTACAAACAAGCAGTGTGCAAAAATGATTAAACGGGGAAAAGAAAACCCAAACCAAGACGGCTTGGGGCATCAAAACATGTTCAAGTTAGGAAAAATCAACAGGTGACAAAAGACAGTACAGTCCAAAGGAAGATTCCGTGTGGCAACCCATGACAACAGGCAGCTGAAAGACAATTGCACACATAGTTTCACACCACCAACGGTTGGAATTCCATTCAATGTTACCAATTACACAACAGATATACAACCGATTCACCAACCGAATCCTGGACTGTCCCAATGTTTTCGTCTCAAAATATACGTCCATCCGACATTTAGAACCATTCACATAATTAGTTTTGAAAGGAGACTCGTGGAATCACGGGCGGTATAGATTTAGGATCTTTACCTAAAATATGAAATACTTAAACAGAAATATGGTTTCCGGTACAAACACTATAGACACATTGCCACTAATCAGAATAACTAGAGGCCCGTTGCTTGGTCCACAGTCAAAGTATACACCGAAACGTACCGTTGCCCGAAAAATGCGAACAACTCGACATGACACATTTCTTATATTTGTAAATTTTTGGTCTTAATATTTCTAAAGGTGCATGAACTTGCAGAAAAAAACAAAAACGTTACTTTAAAAGTATGGACCTATTTCAAGGACGAGTACTTAAAAAACATTCGTTATAAAAAAATTCCGTTATAATAAGAAAGTAGAAGTGGACACATGCTTAAACCATTTCCTGTTGCACAATTCCTCATTGTGTTACGAAACCAAACCAGAAAAAAAAATTGGTTAATAAATGCATCAAAAATGTCAATTGATGAAGTGAGGGTAAAAACTCGCTTGTTGACGGGAAGATCGTCGAATCACAAAAGAGGGAGGCATTACATTATTATAATTTAACAATGGTTATTTTGAACAAAATAGCCTTTAGAAAACTCCCAGAAACAAATGCGCAGTAAGAGTTATTACAAAAAGGTCATGTAAAAATGCGATAGGACCAAGGGTGGAATCAAGGGCTTCTTTTCTTCACGGAGTTTGTGGACCACCTTGAAAACTTAGAATTCAACGTTGTTGTGGAAGAGGTGCTTATTACCGACATTTCAATATTTTCATGACGCCCACTTACTAACCTGATAACGTATATGTTGACCTTCACATACTTCATTGGCTGATAGTCAGTTTTCCAGATTACATCATACGTTAAGAATAACCAATTGATAGCATTTTCTACCTAAACACATGTTCACTTTGTCCAGCTTACATCGTCCAAATTAGTAGTTAGCCAAGTGCCTGGATCAATTCTTACCTGCAACCACGTTTATTACTGGCCCCCTTGTCAACGAAAAAATAAACACAGGGAAAAAATTGCTCCCCTCTCTCTCGAAATAACCTAGGTTTAACTCGTTAAGAATCAAACTACATTCAATGTACAATCATATCAAAATGGCACGTTGTGTTGTTTTTTTAAATCAAACTCCAATGCCACGTGAATTAGCAATACCTTGATCCTCTGATACGGTCAGCAAATCGTCATTTTAGCTACCATTTATTCATTTTTGGCTCTTTCTCAAAAAGAACACATTGGTGTACCATCACCTCATATAAATTCAAATTTATGCAATTTTACGGTAATGGTGCCTTTTTTCTTGAAATTAATGAGTCTAACATTGTTACGTTTGTGGCGTGGGACTATGAACTATTACTTTAAAAAAACACGTTAGCCATTACACCAAGAAACTGAAATTCTGACTGTAGCGCGTTCCACATTATTGCACTGTGAGCGCTTATAAGACCTAAAAGCGAACCAGTGGCAAGAATACCATCAGGGTGTGATGCCATGACAATCGAAAAGACTACAAGTTGACGATAATATTAAATAAAAACAATAATATTTGCTAATCCTTTCAGAAAATAGTTGGAAGTTGGATTAATCTAGTAATAAATTACAAAAACCAGGTCTAATCTCCAACTAATATTAACGAAATTACCTATGACAAAATCAAAGCATTGGGGCTGTGCTGGAAACAAGTATGTAGAGGGACAGGGGACACATACAACATACCTAATTACACCATTACTGAAGCTGGTACAAACTTTCTCAGGTCACTTGATTTGGGATTGGCATGACTTAAACCCTCAACTTTACTGAGTGGGATAATACGTTGTTTGGTTTTTCTGTTTAAATAAAATACAATTGGTATTTGATTTTCTACACATAAGTCAGGAGCAATGGGAAGATGGTACAAATATTTATAACTTTAAGAAAATAAGAACACAAAAACCCACCACCACCACAACAAAAAATCAACAGGTAATGAGGAAGGGGAGGGGGGCAGTAACAGATTCATTAAGCGTAGGCTGGAGACCACTTTTCAGTGTGGTTTTATAACTTTTGTTGCAAATTTTGTGGTTTCCTTTTTACTTTTTTACCGTAGATATTTTAAGTTTGTCCAGCTCACTTCTTGTTGTCTTCTATGCAAGGTATGTGGCATCTCTGATAAAAAGGGTGGTAAAGAAAACTGGAGGAATACAGTATCAACTAAGTGTATAGGTAGTTTGGGTGAGATTTTGTGGGGTTTTTTTCTTGGTTATGCCAACCAAAAGCTTGAGACATGCCTGACTTTGAATATGCAGGGTTTAACTCAGAGATGTACACCTAAAGTAATACATGCCTTTGAAAAAGGGTATTATGCTTATCTTGGACCCCTATCACCTCCTGACACAATATATTGTATACCTGACAAAGGTGTTCCATTTTCATCCCAAAATTTTAAAAATTTATATCCATGAGTGGGCAAAACAAAATACTATGTAAGATCAAATTTGTTAAGTTTTTATAGCACAAACATACAATATAATACAAATTTGTTAAACACAAGTAAAAAATGCAGTTGTAACTGCCTTTTGTTCCTCACTTCTACAGCTACCCTTTAATAACCCCACCTTAAGATCAATGCTATACTATTAATCCTATGAAATGAAATGAAGACCAGTCAATTCTTTGGTGTGAACATGGGTTATATTTAAATAGAACCAATAATTTATTATTCCAACTGATTTACACACATTTAAAAACACATCAGTTTGAACTGCATAACATTTTTTGATGGTATTCATTTGTATAACAAGGAGAGAAAAAATATTACAAAGTATGACAATGGATTAGCCCTTAAAGTTAGCAACTTAATTGAAGAATGACTCAACAGTTCTTTTGCATACACCTTTCCTGCTCATACCAGAAACAAAATACAAAGACTTGTGACACTCAATGACTGGATGAGATCAACCTTTAACTAAAACCCAAAAACTTAAAGACAAATATTGCTTTATTAATTCAACTGCTGGTGATGATACTTAAGTGAGGATTTGAAGAGGAATGTGGTCAACCAGCCCATTTTATTAGTCATTTTGGGTAGTGTTAATCAAGTTGGCTTAATTAGTTCTACTTCCTTTTGCAAGAAGGCAAGTTACTTGCTTTGTTGTTCTAAAACTGAAAAGATACAAGGACATATATTTCAACCACATTTTTCCTAGGACTACCATTTCCTTCCTACCAGGAGATAACATATGATTGTGATTCATTTCAATCTCAAAACCCTGTTGTTTACCGTTATTCTTATGAACCTTCAATAGTAAAATAACCTTGTACAACAGTGCTAACTGGCTGTGTATAATGTGAACACAGTAAAACAAATAACAGCAAAAAAAACAACCAAAAAAACAAAAACCAATTGTTCATAAACCTGGTTCATACATTTTCCAAACAAGCATTTTAAAACAATTATATTGATTGATGTGGAGAAATAATGTAAGATGATTATTGGCAAATGCACTGGTAAAATGTTTTAATCATTCTTCTGAAACCATCTCAGGTAAATCAGATGACAATTAATTTTCAACAATGGTAAGATCAGCAGTCATACTTTTGTTGTATTATTTTAGTTGGTATACTGTGTCCTGGCAAAACCTATTTTTCTGTTCTATAAACTGGCAAGAATTCTTCTAAAACAGAGTGACTTCTACCCTTTTTAATATCAAGAATATACTCAAATTGTTAAAAAAAACAACGAACAAACCTCCAACCAAAACAGCTTTACTGATAGTGACATTACTATTAATTTTGTTTTGTCTTTACTTACAGCAAAAAAAACACTTGCAAAGAGGGTTATTTAATTTTCTTGATAATGATTTTTTATTTTTATTTTCATTTCAACACACTCTGGAGATGTTTGATACTCCTAAATATAGGAAATCTTGTTTTCGAAGGGTCTGTTTTGGGTCAGCAATGGAAGAGCGAGAAGATGGACAGGATGTCAGAGATCAGTGATCAGGATGTTACTAACAAAGACATTCTGATGGGTAGATCATTAGCATCACAGCCAGATGAGCAACATCTTAGTGAAAAAGACAAAGAGATGAATATCTACTCCACCATCGGTCGGCTTAGAGGAATTAATCTGAAAAGACTCCTCTTAAGACACATAAGAAGTTCATATGATAAGCCCAACCCTAGGTTACTAGCTGCTCTGCCTCATTTGTACGGAGACAAGATAAACATGGGAACAATATAGAGTATATTGATGGATAAAGAAGATGAGGCAGGGAAAGTGATTAACTCTTGGAGGACTGGAACTAAAAGTAAACATGAGTCCATCTATGAAGGCAAGAGAAGCCTCTTTGATAAAGTGGAAGAGCAACTAAGGAGTAACAGTGGTGTTCTAAGAGCTCTCAAAGGCAATCTACAAGTATGGTGATGTGTTGCCACTTTGTGTGGATGCACAGCTTATGGTGTGTTTCACCAACAAAGAATCAATCAATTCCAATGCGATCAAGGACATGGTTCTTTTTGACATTGCCAATTCACTTTCAACTGAGCCCAGAAATCAAGCACTAATACTGGTCATGCTTAGGAAAGCTGCAATAGTGTCCTTTACTAATGATCAAAGGGATGTAACAATAAGTATTCAATGTGTGGCAAATATCACGACTGAAGAGCATGTCAGTGCATCCCAAATGAGGTTCAATGGAGGAACAATGGTAATGAAAGATTGCAAAACCAAATTTCATCTGAAAAAAGTACAAAAACAGGAGTCTGCCACTTTTAACAAAGAAACTAATTAGGCTTAGTATTTTCAGGGTGACTAAGATTGAAACCATGAACCACTTGGGCACTACTCCACATGAAATACATGTCCACAGCCACTGTCAAAGAAAATAGGATCGTTCACAAATGATGTCAACCACTTTTTACCATTTTTAACACACCTCTTGTCAACTTTTGGATTTCTGATCCCCCCAAAAGTTGATGTCAATTTTGGGCCCTTTTTCCCTAAACGTTTTCTGCAAACAAAGGTGAAATATTGACCTATACTCTTAATTTATGGGTTTCTCACTATAAGACGGTTAGAAGTTTGAAGCAGGGGTGATAAAAGTAACTCTGTGTGAAATGTAAAACTTCAGAGAAAAAACAATTGCATGAAATAACCTTTTAATTGAACCTCTCTATCTTTTACACGTTGAAAAAACTTTCAATGGCATCAAAAATATTTCCATCAAATTCTATTGGCAAAGTAAAATTGTCACCATCTCTGCTCCACTCATCATTTTCCCTCCCATTTAAATTCCTGAACAGATGTCCATCACTACCCCAGGCAGGTCTGTTGTTGAATGGACACAGAAGCCAACAACTTAAAGGGAGGATACTGACATAGTGAAAAGGTTGTTTATAAACTCCTGAGTGAGTTAAAAGAAGTTTTAAGCTTTTAGAATTATTGAATTTTTTCAAAGAATGTCAACTTTTACCCTCCTTTCACCCCCCTACCCAAAATATTGTCAACTTCTGTCAACATTTAGGTACCCCACTACCCTACCCTGAGTGGTTTACGTCATTTGTGAATGATCCCTAAGCAATGATTTATCAAGGCACTCGCTCGCTTTCTGCAGGATTGCTGTAGAAATTACAAAGTCTTGTAGGGGTTTAAATGTAAATAGTTTTTTCTTGTCATAGGTCATACAAGGGCACAGAACTCTCTTACAGCTTATTTCTTTACTCTAACAAATAAACAGGTCCTTTTTAATCTATTCCTGGTGCTGTTACCTTTTTTATTCTTTTTCACCCCAAGCATACCAGGAAATGACCATTTATCTTTGCCAGAAGTTAAGTGAAAAAAAGCACTTAATCAAAGAAGCAAAAAAAGATAACAATTAACTGAAGATTTAAAAGATAGAAGGCAGGCAACTTTTTTTATCCAAAAGTATTTCTTTATCCAACAGTGGCCATTTCTGCCTAGCAAGAAGTGAAGCTATTAAAAGAATCCAGTCTGCAATCTATTTGGCAACCAGTAGTTTTGTAAGGATACACCTCTATTCCCACCTCATTCAACCACTCAACTTTAAGTAACTAATGCTCAATGCCCTATCATGAGAAGGCTCATAACATTAACAGGGCAATTTTACAGCATGCATTAGCTACCAAAACTTTCCACTGTATCATTTATAACGAAAACAAGAACTTCACAATGTAAATGTCTGGCCAAGTAAATTTATTCAAAAAAAAGATCAGTGCAAAAACTTTCGAATAGTTGAATTTTTTTAGTTTACCTCAAAATTGCAGTCAAAGATCTATCAGATTAAACTCAAAATGGTATTAGTTAAAATCTGACTAAGGTTTGAAGATCAAATACAGCTTCATACTCTTCATGGTTTAATATGTTAAGACTTTTAAGATGTACTTTTTCATGTTTAAGAACCATATCAGGCATAAATCCACTAAGTGTAACAAAAATGTATTTACAAAATAAAGTGCTCAGCACTATTATAATTAGTTTGCAAACAGAGAAACTAAACAAGGGCACAAGGAAAGTAACTTAAACCAAACTTTAATTTCTTGATTTTCCTAAAAGCATAAAACTGTAACTGTAAAGCTGTAATTGCTAATTTTAAGGGCTACTAAAACAACATTTAGTCCAGAGATATTATCTCTGAAGGTGAGCCTTGTGAAGACTGATTCAGTTGACTAACAAGTCCTGATTGTTCTAGATAAAATGTTGCTAATCTGTCCTCTGGTGGTAATAAACTGAGTAAATCAATGTCATTAAACTCATTACTGTAGAAATTTTGTGGAAATGGCATATAGGGTAAGTCTCTTAACCTGGGTCCCCTTCCTTGTGGCAGATGTATCTGTGTTCGTGAAGGGTTTTCTGCCTGATGCGAAGGCTGAGGTTCTACTTCTTCATCTGAATCACCAGTTAGATCAATTAAATCAACATCTCTACCCTTATCTACTGATGACGAAACTGAGTCTGTATCTATTACAGAATGACTGCTTTTATACTTGGTATCACAGGCATCTGGAGTACTTAAAATATTAGTTATGGCAAATTTACTTTGTTCTTCCGTGGGATCAATAACTGGCTTCCATGAAGCATCTTGATAAAATTGGACATCTGAGCAGTTTTTTGGTGCAGTCCGTATAATTTCAGAGAAGAGTCCATCGATAAACAGCTGGTCATAATATGCCTTTTTATCACAAACTGGGCATGTCCAGTTAGGCTTTCTCTCATTCATTCGAATATATAGGCCTCCATCAAAACATTGAAAATGATTACATGACAATGCCCTACAAGGAATTGACATTTTGGTTTTCCCAATTGGGCAACAAAGTGATGACTTTAAACTAGTTGTTGCTAATTCAGTATCATGATCATGACAAAATAGTTTTTCCTTAATAAGAGCACGTGAATGATCAGCATTCCGTTCTCCTTTGTCTTTTAATTTTTGAATTAAAGTACCTGCTGTAACACTTTTTGACAGCTGAACTGCTACTGCATATATTTGTCCCATTTCTGATGGCATCCATGTTATTACAACTTGATTTGCTCTAAGTGGTGACAATTGACAGTAACTTGTTATATTCACTGGTCGATGTGGTTTTTTTGGTTCTGGATTCTGTGCTGTAGGTGGTGGCTGACCAGGTACTGGGCACAACTTACCATTAACTTTAATACAAAGTCTTGATGGGTACATATCTTCCTGTACACAGCTTGTTTCATTCAGACAAAAGCGAAGTTGAACTTGAACTGCATGTTCAATTCTTGACTGCAGGGTATATGTTCTTGAACTTTGAATTAGCTGGACTTGATGAGGTGACAGGTGAAAAACAATTGCTATTTCTTGATAGGAACCTAAATGTAAAAATATAAAGACAATCATTTCTTACTTCATTATCAATTAACTTATGCTACTAGTCCCATCTTGAAAATAATGCCATTAAAAAAACAGCCTCACTCTCATTGATCAGCTGAAAAACTTTTTCAGCTGCTCAACTTTTCAAAATTTGTAAAAAATAGTGGAATTGTGTGGCCTTTAACATAAAAGAAATTATTCAACTTTTATTTTGCTCAAAATAATAAGGTTTAAAGGTTTTTATTCACATACTCACATAGGCAAAGTGCCCATGCAAGGAACTGTATCACTATATTTGCCTTATTTTTAACCACACCCCACTGCTTACCTTTAAAACTGACTCGCAAAATGACTTCGTATTAACCCCCTGGCCCCGATGAGCCACGATCGTGGCTTTGCCGGTTGAGGACAAAAGGCCAGTTTGAATCTTCTGCCAAAATGCAGTTGACCAGCCCATGTGATTAGTTTTAGCCAATCAGAAGCTTTGTAGCCCCACTTCCTGTATCATCCAAGCCAAGTTTTGCCATTTGCCTTGTTTTTCGATCGATTTCACTGAGAAAATGTATAGTTTTAATAGTCTATGATGTACAGGAGAACTGCAGTTGTTCATTATAAGTGCATACCCATGACGTAATTTCCAGCATCTAATTTTATGCCCATTGTTTAGTATGCACTTTTAATTATGTCATGTCCTAAGGGGGTTAAATGTAACAAATAAAATATATACTTTTACATACTAATCCTGTATTGGTGGTTCATTATACATTTACGCTAGTGAAGGTTGTCGATGCTTTTATCTGTTGTTTTCCTCTGCTTTTCTTGCCAATGATCTTTCCCAATAACAAGTGCTTTTCCAGTCTGTGTGCTCTGATGGTATTGAGAAGTGATCCCTTGTATACAGCCATTCACATTACTTNCCAATAAATGGACTCTTGTATGAATCCCAAAATAAAAAAAATCCCTTAAATGTGGATTATTCTTTTGAGTACTGCAGCCAGCAGAATCAAGGTCTTTATTTTGATCTTATTGCATTCAAACTTCATTTTACTTTCAGAAAATGTATAGTTTTAATAGTCTATGATGTACAGGAGAACTGCAGTTGTTCATTATAAGTGCATACCCATGACGTAATTTCCAGCATCTAATTTTATGCCCATTGTTTAGTATGCACTTTTAATTATGTCATGTCCTAAGGGGGTTAAATGTAACAAATAAAATATATACTTTTACATACTAATCCTGTATTGGTGGTTCATTATACATTTACGCTAGTGAAGGTTGTCGATGCTTTTATCTGTTGTTTTCCTCTGCTTTTCTTGCCAATGATCTTTCCCAATAACAAGTGCTTTTCCAGTCTGTGTGCTCTGATGGTATTGAGAAGTGATCCCTTGTATACAGCCATTCACATTACTTCTTCATTGGTTTTTCTTTCTCTCAATGAGACCTTTAATAATTCTTCTGATATACATCAGCACAAAGGAATTAATTTTAATCTACTAAATAAAATATTTTTGTGTAATATACCTTTGCATTACTATGCAATGTAATAGCTATAATGGTGTAAAATACACAAACACTACCAGATACCAAATAAAACATTGATGTCAAAATATCAAATGTTAAAACTGATATTGTAAGTTTTGTGCTTTTAACATGTAGGGAAAAAACTTACACGTTGTAAGGCATGTAGCATATCTACTATAGCTTAATAAGAAAAATAAACAAGGTGTATATAGTAGGGTATAAAATTTATTATTAACTGGAACTTCTTAAACCCCATTTTTGTTCCAATCCTTAAATTCAACCTTTATCTATTACTGTTCTAAATAAAATAAAATAAAACAAAACTTCTGAAGCACTACCAGAAAGTGGGGCACCAAAAAGTGTGGTCAGTGTTACATGTAATAACCACTGTCTGCCTAAAAATACTGTACATAATCTTTATATGACCAAAAAGAAAACCCTCTTCCCCCAGTCAACTTTTAAAGGGTACCTGATAGCCAGTTAACTAATATCTGAACAGCTTTTCCCTGGTATCATCTTGCTCTAATATTTGACTGGCGCTGAGTTTTATCATCAAAATCTTCAATGGATTCTTAATGTTATGCACTGTGCTACAACGCATACGGGTTCATTAAGTTATCCAGGACCTTTTTTCTTAAGTAATTGTAATTCCTAAAGTTTTTTAAAGCAGGCCTATCGACTTTATTTTATTGGGCCAAAACCAATTGAAATAATATTTGTGTATTTAACAGGGCTTTAATTAAGATCAAATAAATAAATGGTTCTGCTTCTTACAAAAACAATACATCCATGTACTTGTAGTACATCTTTCACAATAAAGATCAGCAATTCTTTAACACTTGTCCTTGTCTGGGAAAAAACGGGCAAAATCAGTAGTAGCAGTAGTAGTAACAGTAAAAGTAATAGTAACTACAACTATTCGTTGTCAATGAACCTGGCTGGGCAAAATGGTACTACAAAATATTGGTCTGATACTGTGTGTCAACTGTTGGAAGTAAATTTTACTTGGGCACTGCAAATGGATGTGGATACCAGTAACTGAAAAGAGCAAATAATCCTCATATATCATTTATGTACGTGCCGCCTTGCCGTGCTCTGCCAATCAATAAGAAAAACTAGTTTGTTGGCTTTTCAAACTGTTCGTTCGAGTAAAACTGGGCTAGAAGTACCTGAGTTACACTGCGCCAGGGATACTAAAAAAAGAAAAGAAAAGTTTAATACAAGAAATACCGTAGTACTATAGGGAGACGAAGGATTTCACTCACCCAAGGTTTTTTGCTTCAGATTTGTTGGTCTTACCAACACATCTATCATTTCATAAAATGGTAAATCAATAAATCTAACGTCTGGATGCACAGGGACCATATTTGTGTTTCGACTCGATGAAGAACTGCCAGAGCTGTGGGCATATTGTCTTGTAACTGGTTGGTGTACAAGGTGATGAGACATCCCGAGTTTTTCGTTTGAAGGAAACGACTGGTAACTTTGGCTTTGACCGTACATTCCTGAAGAAGAATTGGCCCCTGTACTTGAATGAGTTGACTGTTGCATTCTACTAGGAAACCTTTGGCTGTACAGGTCGATAACTTTCGATTTAATACGGTTTCTCAAAGGGGTTCCTTCACCTGCCTTAAGAAGATTAAGCGCGCGTCCCATTAGTTCGTGCTTCCGACCAGACCTTGATCTTCCACAAGCACATAATAAAGCTTGAAGTTCGGAGATCCTAAACGTCATTAACATGCTCCTTAAGTCCTCATTCTGGGCTTCTTTAGTGGGTGAATTCGTTTTAGTATCCATGATCTAACATCAAGTAATTAACGGGCATTTCACATATCTTCCAACTTAACGCGCTGAAACTGTGATGTTGAAATGAAAGGGACCGGGACCTAAATGAAAAACTTGTCACGTGATTGAACCAGGCATAAACCACATGAAACCTGACATGAACCGGAATATCAAATTTTCAGTGGAATCTCACTTTAACGAACTTTCAAGGGATCGAGAAAATAGTTTCGTAATAGCGGGAGTTCGTTATACAGAAGGGAAATTTTTTTATGAAGAATTTCAAGGGAAAATGGCCCAGAATGCTTTTTGGACCCTCCCCTCAGTATATACACTTAGGTGGCGCATTGAATTGTTCGAGAAACGGCCTATAGAATGATAAGCGCTGTCGCTCTAATAGATACCATCATCATCATAATCATCATCATCATCATCATCATCATCATCATCATATTCGGTTTAACGTCCGTTTTACATGCTAGCATGTGTTGGACGCTTTCTTGAAATCGACTTCCAAGTTACCCTATCCTTCACCATGTCTCTTCTGACACCTTTTTGTTTGAGATCCATCCTTATCACTTCCTCCCATGTTTTCTTTGGTCTTCCTCTGCTGGTGGTTCCTGTCACCTTGATTGTTCTGCATCTACTTGCCCAAGCATTCTTGTCCATTCTCTCCACATGAACAAACCAACGAAGCCTCCTATTCTGCATACAGCTGCCAATACTGTCCAGATTCAATCCCCTTCTGAGTTCATTAGAACTGAGCCTGTCCTTTAGACTTTAGTTGCACATCCATCTTATCATTCTCATGTCATTCTGCTCCATGCAGCTCACATCTTCAGCTTTCACTGGTCAAGTTTCACTGCCATACATCATTGTGCTACGTACACATGCTTGGTAGACTCTACCTTTGGTAGGTAATGGCAGAGCTCTGCTGGTTAACAATGGCATTAGCTCCCTGAACTTACTCCATCCACTGTTAACCCTTG
>RDPX01000037.1:3125894-3157936 GCA_003991215.1 Morbakka virulenta
GCTGTTCCTGCTGGCACAAGGATCGCTTTCTTTCTGGAAATAAGTACTACTCCACTTTTTGCTTGGCTGGCTTGGGTTTGCTTGGTCGTCTACCAGGTGTAACAGCTCCTTGAATTTTGAGACTTTTTCCAGGAAATTTGTTCCTGAAATTTCTGACATCATTACCCCGGAGGTTTCCATTGTGGATTGCTACTTTTGGACAAAAATTTCACAGCCCTTTACTACCGTCATGTCAACCTCCACGTCCAGGCGTATGTACGCAATAAAGGGAATATCCAATCCATTGGCAGCCTTAAGGGACAAATACTCTGTTTGATGTAGGATTTTCTGTCTAGTGGATTTAGGTGTAAGAGAGAGCGAAATTCGTAGTCTAATGCCGAAATACGTTTTGTAGAGATTAGTAGACAGTGATCACGACTCTTTCCCCCGGTAATGAAACGGGCAGGCAATACTTTTTTTCAATCCAACAGTAACCAAATCTCAACGAGTCCTTCGTCTACCCTTCAAATGTCTCAACCCCGATATTTCTACCATACATTTATATGATTTGCCAGACACAGGTATGTGAATTTCGTTCTCTTCTTTCTACTCATAATATAACGCTAGATGACCTTTGACCAGCGGGTCATTATACAATTTTAAACCCAAATGTTTATTGGTAAAGTATTCTTTTGATCTTCGTAGTTACCTGAGACGAGAGTGACCTCTTGATGTTCATCAGTCCACAGCTCACAGTCAAATCTTGTGTTGTGTACATTTGTATTTGGCTGTGGGGTGTACTAGGAAATGTTTTAGGCTTCTTATGACCCGATCATATATTTTTTGTAATGCGGGGCATGCTCCACAATGAATCAAAATTGTTTACGCAAAAAGTGGCTTTCTTTGAAAGTTCATCAGGAATTTGACAGTACAATTATTGAACCGTGTGTGGTTTAAATTGGTCACTCGTAGGGGTCTTTCAGGAAATAAAATTTACAGCGTCACACTAGTTGTTATATCATGCGATTCAATGAATTCACACTAAAAAATGTGATAAACGGAATGAAGCCAAAATGAAAATAAATCAACTTGCAATTTCGTGATAGCTACGATCCGATCTGGCCTGCTTGTTGTGTCGCCACTGTACATTTCCACTTTTGAATCCATAGAATTTTGACCACTGTTTTAGGTCTGGAATATGTTCTTTAATAAATCTGATTGGATAAAAGAAGCTGGAAGGTGATAACATACAGCAGGCAATGTTTACGAAATCTCTTCTGCAACTCATTTGGGTACCGGTTCACTATTAGTAGAAAAAAATCTCATTTGAATTTTTCCAAGGGTCCTGTACTGCTTGAGCTTCATTAGCAGTGACAATACCTTCATTGTGCAAAAACGACAGCTCATAACGAAAATAAGCAGTAAATGGCTTAAAATACAGTAGCCTGCGCATCAAAACCACCCTGGGGGAAATGTCGTTTTTTGGCAACACCGATTAGACTTCTTAACAAACTATGCCTGCTTTGTTGTGAATCAGTTAGGGGTTTAGATAAAGAAATATTAAGGTCCTTTATTGCGGCTGCTACTTTCTCTGTATTGAAATGCTTTAAGTATTTAAATATGAACATGGCGAGCAAAAGGCACTTTCGTAAAAGATTGCAACCCTAAAAAAGGTTGAATTTCTCCATCCTAATCAGCAGAACTTCAGTAACCGAGTAGTCATCATTTGTCAATCTCTTTTAGCTTTTTGAGTATTGCTAGCATTGTGTTTGCAATAATTTCTAAATTTCACGACCTTGCAGTTTATTGAGTATTTGAATGGGGAATGTTTGGCTCTTTTTTCTAGGTATTTTCCTCTCTCTTAATATTCTCTTCTAGTTTGTCTTCCGGGGGTACCTTCTGTAAACTTGAAAATGCAACCAGTTGTATCAACTACAGCTCTAACTTGTGCACCTTCATCAACATTTTTTTCCAACACGAGATTAAGCCAAAAGACAAAGTACTTTCAATAGGTAGATTTGTATGCACTACCAAACGTTAAATAATGTTGAATTCCTTTGTAGTTTTAATACATGTTGCTAGCTCCAATGAGTCCTTTCCAAACTAGATACTCTAACTAAAAACCAACTTCACAAAGGATTTCCACAATTTACTTGGCTACCTTCTTTACTTTCAGTGAGCCGACTCATGTTGGCTGCAAGTACCTTTGGAAAATGGAGCAGTCGTAGACATATCTAACAACAACAGACCTATAAACTCTATTATGAAAGATCACCTCGTTGCAATACATTGAAAAATACTGTTGTGAATAAACTTTCTATATTTTCATGTCTTTACTTAGGTCACTCATAGTACTAATCATTGCATTCTAAGTACTATGTAAAAAGTGTGACACACTTTTGTGGAATTGCTTCATCCATATCTTTAATGCCTTATCATACAGTGGCAGTATCTTTGGCTCCTCGAGAAAGCTTCCCGAAATTAAGACTAGATTCAGCCTTTGCCCCAAAAGGAGTATTTTGTTTGGACGAAATGTCTATTCATGTCAAAGATAGTCTTGACAATACTGAGGTTTTTCTTCTCTCTTCTTTTCTTTTCAGAACAGTGCTGCTTTAGTTCCACCGACCAGCTATAAATCAACTGAAGGAACGTTCCTTATAACACTTTAGTGTCTTAGCAAATGCATTTGTACGTGCCACAATTTGCTGCTGTCTCCGGTCACATCTTTCCACCAGCTTTCCAAAAGTTGAATGAATGTTAATTTTTAATCCTAAAGCTAGGTGCACAAAAAATAAAAAGAAGCATTTTAAAGTTTGGTATATACTCTGAAATATGGTCTGGAGGCGGCTTCAGCTACGTGGTGTCCTAGTCAGGTACCAGAAAGGCTATCAATTACTTTTGCCTTTCTCTGCTTTTGAATTTGTGTTTTAATCTACAATTTACAAGAAGGAAGACAATTTTCTTGTGCATGTTCTCTTGGAATCAGCCGTATTCAAGTTGCTTTTATTCGCCACAAAAGTGAAGCGAAGAGTCGCAAATTATAAGAACATCAAACATGTTAGATTTTTGGATATTGGAGACGAGAGACTAAAATCCTGTAAGAATTTCATGGTGAGCAGATGCGAAAGGCGTGAGAAAAGTGCCACAAATGAAAATTTGCTTAAGCCAAATGCTCTCGTGGGCTACTAGCTTAAGAGAAAACGTTACCTATGGTTTCAGGACATCTACAATAGGCACAAAGGCTGCATTTATTTTTTCTGAATATTCAACTTATGGGTATTAACCACGTGTTTGAAATGAAAAATTTGGATTATTGTTTGTTTTTTTGTAAATAGTGACCGAGCGTTTGATAAGGCCATATCTTACAAAAATTCATTTGTTTTGTTTATTATTTTAAATGGAGGATCGGGTAAATGCATGCTAAAACACTTTATTCTCTCTTCTCGTATTGTAAATAATTTTTCTGTGTGTCTTGATCTTCCCATCTCAGTGGCTTGATTTAAAAAACATTGAAATAAAAATATAACTGAAATCTAATCCACTATGAAATTGTTTGATATTTGTTTTGTTTCTGGATATAGCACAACTTGATACAACCCTACTAAATCGTATACTATCCCTTAGTTTTATTTTTTAAAGTCTTAATCAATTTGTTTCTTGACAGGATGAAATCGACATTATACATAGCTTGCTTTTTTTATAGTCATAACGTTTTATAGTCAAAAAGGAAAAATTAAGGCTCCTTTTTTACCTCCCCATCATTTTCTCGTCGATTTTTAACGAAGTATAAAATCAATTTCTAAAAAAAATGGTACTGACATGTTCACCGAAGCCCATTTCGTGGCAACGCCCCTGGTTTTACATGCTTGGGAAAATCTTATTCTTTTTTTTGACAATATTTTTCTTTTCTTTTCATTAAGCATAAGCACTGGAAACCTGATGAGACAAAAGGCTGGTTTGTAAGAATTCCCATTTGATATTAGGTGTCCAAGATAATAAAAATATTTCAACCCAGTGCTAGGAAGTTGTTCTAGCACTAATGTTCTACACAGCAAAGAACAAATCCATGTAAATGTCAATGAGTAACGGTGGCTGAATTCCACCTTGTCGACAACTTGTGTGTCCTGAAAAATAATAAAGAGTTTTGATTTTAAGGTTTGCCTCAGTGTACAATGCTTTTACTAACGGTATCGATACAATATGATGACATGACATGATGACACAGTTGTTGTCTTTTTACATCAAAGGAATACAAAGTAGGTAAAAGGCCAACACCAGCAGCTTAGTGTAGAATTCGTAAAAATGGTTCAGATAATTTTACCTGATATCTGATCACCATTCATTTGTCATTTTTCTTAGTTGACATTGCAAGTCTACTTTCAATACCTTTTTCGTACAAACAGAGTGATTTGAATTACTCTGGCGCAATACTGAACCACGGAGGAAATATTTCTCAACAACAGCTGTCTAACAGCTAGGTTGTTCTGGTCAAGACACCAAAAGTGTTTTGTTACTCTAAGACCAGGAGCTTCGACGCTCACAAAATAAACCTAACGTTTTAAGTTATTGCATGTGCCATTCTGGTAGCTGCACTTCGCTAACCTGGGTACATTTATGATTCTTTACTTCAGTCTTAAGAGTTTTTTCCGGATTCGAAAATTAATTTACCCCATACCATCCTGTGGCCCTACAACATTCGGCAGCAT
This sequence comes from Morbakka virulenta, assembly GCA_003991215.1. Lineage (NCBI taxonomy): Eukaryota > Metazoa > Cnidaria > Cubozoa > Carybdeida > Carukiidae > Morbakka > Morbakka virulenta. Next base: position 3,130,580 of record RDPX01000037.1, read on the forward strand.
TTCGCATGACATTTACACTACATGCATTACTATGGTCGTGTTTTCGGGTGACAATAAAATTGATTTGGTACCCATGCAACAACTTCAGTCCATTAGAATTCATTTTACGAATTCGCAGCGCCCTATCACACTTAAAGCTTTTCATGATTTTTCCGCACAAGCATGGACATTTTGAAGGAAAACAGCTTTTCACTTTCAGGAGTATACAAAATATAGAGAGGGAGAGTTTCAGAGAAGGAGGAATTAGTTTCTTCACAGGCCTGAAGAGTAGGAGCATATATTGAAAGAATTAAGGTGTATCATCCATTGGAAAGTGGGATGTATAATTTCATCATGTGGCCACTAATACTTCTAGAGGATTTCTTTTGATCAGTCAAAACGAAAAAAAATTCAATGAATGCAATACAACGCTCTTTACCTTCTTATTTTGACTTCCCAAAGGAGAAGACTCTGTAACCAGACGAAATTTAGGTAAATTGTTTTTACCTTGAAGTGGAAACCTCGAACAAGGCAGAAATGTCAAAGTTCAGCCTCTGTCAGTCTGGAAAAACAAGAGCGTTCTTTCTGGACAGTAGGAACATCTGTTAAGGAAGAGTTCTTATATGCCAGAGGAAAATGTTGAGCTTCGTTTTATTTTTCATATACTTTTCAGTGTTCTTTCTGTTTGAGTGGACCGGCGTTAGCAACAGAAAACTAACCTTGAACAAAGCAGGAAACTAACCAGTGTTATATTGACCGGGCAGTATTTGTACACCTTTCCTAGCACCTTGGAAAGGTTGAGTGGACACTTATTCTCCTCTTTGTTGTGCTTCACGTCACTTACTGTGACTCTGCACTTCTCACCTTGTTGACAGTGTGCAGGGCTCTTCCCGTAGTCAGTGTTCTCCAGTAGTCTCTATCCTGAGCTAGCTGTTCTGCTTCAATAAAAGTGATTCCTAGATCTGTGATATGATGTTGTGGTTTTTTTGACTGGTCGCAAGAACTCTCTGAGTGCAAGTTTGGCTGGTGTTTCTTCTGGCATACGTAATACATGACCAAGCCATCTTAATCTTCTTCTCCTGATTTGGGAACTGTATTTTTTGTGTTTGTGAGTTCATAGAGGTCTTTGTTGCTGATGATTTTTAAGCCATTTTATGTTAATGAGCCTCCTAAGTAATTTCCGCTGGAAAACATCGATCTGCTGTTCTTCTTTCTTCAGTTTTTGTTGCTTTTAAAGATATGATCTAACTTATTATAGGTACTGATGGCTAAACATTTCCTTCTTTTTATATATTCTATGGCATCTAATAGGCTTCCCAGATATTTATATTTGTTCCATTCTTCGCTTGTGTCTTCTCTGTGGATTTTATATTTCTCAGTCTTTCCTTTGGTTACAAGTAGGTTACTCTTCTTTATTTTATCCGGCATTTCCTTTTCTATGTTGTCCACTATGTGAGATGCGTTTGATATCCATGCTATGTCTTCAGCATATTGTTGGTCAATAGTTGTATATATATATATATATATATATATATATATATATATATATATATCCCTAGGTGCAGCATAGTTATGTTCTTTGATGTGGCCAGATATGCGCTCTTCTTCAGATTCATAGGTCCTGGCATACGAGTGTTCTTGTTCTATGGAGTTTCTTACTGGTTTCAGAGCCTGAGCCAAATATAGAGTAAAGAGTACTGGGGACATGCAATCACCCTGTGGCACAACAATGTTAGTCTTAAATTTGTCAATTCAGTCATTTTGCATCTTATTTGTAGTTTAACTTCCTTAATCAAGAGTGGGATCATGTGTAACTCTCCTTCATCTAGAATTTCTGCGAGGTTGTTCATGAGGGTGTTTCTACTGACTGTGTCAAATGCCTTGGACATATCTAGCATGTGGATGTGAGTGGTGTAGTCTTTTGACGTAATTGCTTTTTCTGCAAGACATTTGAAGGTAAAAACATGTTCTGTTATGGATCTCGATGTTTGATAGGCGGCTTGAGTGATCGGGGTCTTTTGGTGGAATTTGTCTGAAGTTCTGCGTATCATGCAAATTGCTGGGATTTTCTCAATGTTGATAATAGAATAATGAGCCTCAGGTTTTCTGGTGGGACCTGGGGTTTTCCAGGTTTTGGTAGTGGAATGAGGATGCGTTGGTCTACTTCATCTGTACAGTTGCCTGTTTCTGCTATATTGTTTAGTAATTCAGTTATTCCTGTTTTGATTTCACTGGGTCCAGGTCTGATTAGTTCGCTGTTTAAGTTGTCTATGCCTTGGCTCTTGTTGTTTTTAAGCGATGTAATTAATGACTTTCTGTACTTCTGTGGTATCGAAATTTCATTCACAAACGCAAAGAAATTCTTAATCGAAATTTTGTACCGCCCCCTTGATTCATTGAAACATCTGTGCAGAGACTTTTTGCAACGGATCACTGACAAACTGCAGAGTTTACAAAATGAAAACAAAGAAACGATAATTACACTGGTATACAGCCAAAAAGAACACATTAGTACCAAGAAACGCAAGCATGTTCCCTGGATCTCAGATGAGACACTCGCTGAAGTAGGGAAGTGAAGAAAGTAGAAGTCTAGAAAATCGAACAGCAGTGAGGACGAACATATATACATGGACCAACACAGAAAAGTGCAGAGACTACTGAGGCGCGATAAGGAGAGGTATATCAATGAGTAGTGTTCATCCATAGAGGAGCATTCTATTACAAATTCCACCAAAGACTTGTATCAGGGAGTTAGGAACCTAAGCAGCAAATTTAAGCCTAAGTTTGATACAATCAAAGACAAAGAGGGGCACATCATTTGTGATGGTAAAAAAGTGCGCGAGAGGTGGAAAGAGTATTGTGAAGATCTATACAAGAGAAATAACACTATTCCAACCACGAATCAAGAGATGGAAGAATTAGACAGCGAACCTGTACCATTGCTAGAAGAGATCAGGGAAGCCATCAAAGAGCTAAAGGAAGGCAAGAGCGCAGGAGATGATGAAATTACTGCAGAGTTGATAAGGAATTCTGGGAAAGCAGGCGTCTTGTTCTATCACAGACTTTGCACCAAGATTTGGGAAGAAAAGCAATGGCCACAAGACTGGTTGAATTCGGTTTTTATACCCATACCAAAGAAAGGAGATACATTACAATGTTGCAATAACAGAACAATTGCATTGATCAGTCACAGTAGCAAAACCATCTTGAAAGTAGTTGCAAAAAGACTAAAGTTGACACTGGATCATGAAGTGGCAGAGGAACAAGCGGCTTACCGACCAGGCAGAGGAACGAGAAATCAAATCCTTAACCTGAAGATGGTTATAGAAAAGAATAGAGAAAGAAATAGGGACATCTTCCTATGCTTCATTGATTACTCTAAAGCTTTTGATATGGTTTCGCATGACAGGCTATGGACAAACATGAAACAAATCGGTATCCCTGTACATATCATCCAACTGCTGATGGGATTGTACGAAAACCAGAAAGCAAAGGTGCGCACGACCTATGGAGATTCTGAATGGTTCCCAATCGAAAAGGGGGTACGACAAGGATGCGTAATCTCCCCACACCTATTCAACATATATTCAGAGTGCATTATGAGAGAAGCACTAGAAGGATATGAAGGCAGTGTGAAAGTAGGGGGCAGGACTATCTCCAACCTCAGATATGCTGATGATGTAGTTTTGATAGGAAGCACAATGGAGGAGCTACAAGAACTGGTAGATAGAGTAAAAGAAGCCTCAGAAAATGCTGGACTATCACTAAATGCAAAGAAGACAAAAGTGCTGAAAATCATGAGCCAAAACACCAGGAATGAACACAGCATTTTTGTAAATGGACAACCACTGGAAAATGTCAATCAAATGACCTACTTGGGAGCACTCTTCACCAATGACTACAATGACACCCCAGAGATAAGAAAGCGCATTGCTGTAGCCAAAAATGCAACATCAGCTCTCACAACGGTCTGGAGAGATAGATCGATATCCAAGAAGACGAAAAAGAGACTGCTGAATGCACTAGTCTTCCCCATCGCAACCTATGGTAGTGAAACGTGGATTCTGAAGAAGAGCGACAGGATAAGACTCAGAAATTTTGAGATGTGGTGTTACAGGAGAGCCTTGAGGATAAGTTGGACAGAGAGAGTAACTAATGACTAAGTTTTGCGCAGAATAGAATGCGACAAGCGTCTTTCACAGACTTTAGTGAACCGGAGACTGTCATACCTGGGACACGTGCTAAGGAGCGAGACACTGGAGAAAACGCTAATCATGGGCATGGTCTACGGGTCTAGGAAAAAGGGCAGGCCAAGAACAAGGTACATGGACAACATCAAAGAAGAATCTGGACTAACTGTTATCCAGGCATACAGGGCGGCACAAGACCGGGTTAAGTGGAGAGTCATGACGAAAGAAGCCACGGCGACTCAACCATGAGCCTTCCGTCCATGATGATGATACAGCCAAAATGTATCTTGAATGAAAAACACTTTTTCTGGGTTATTTTTCGGCGCTGATTCAAAAAATAATATCTAATTTTTTTTTATTGGCTCCCATTTTTTTAGAATTTTTAACTTTTTATATTTTTTAAAAAAATGCGTTTTTCAAGAAACAAATAGCAAAGAAAGTTCAGAAGATTGCGTTATCTAACTGAGAAGAAAGTATTTCTTCAAAGTAGTTGTCAGAAAACAAAGAAACCTTAGCAGAGGTCTGGTTGTTTGCTCGGCGTGACAAAAGATGCGATTTTGGACTCATTTTCGGCTTTTGTTGCGATAACTCCATCTAACCAACTAAATAAACATTGCTTCATGCTTAAAGACGCTCTGAAATAGAAAGGAGTCAGTTCTGTAATTATGTCGAGGCGCTATCATGCCGAGGGAATGTAAAAACAAGCCAGACAACTTTTGCTACATTTGTGGTCAGCTGGCATTTTTAGCTCAAAGACGCTCGCTAAGCTCGCTTGTAGGGCTTATTATTTATACTTTGGATGTAAAGTTGGTGACAAAGGAAGGATTTAGCCATCACAAATGTGTTGCAATACATGTGCTGCAAAACTACGTTTGTAGGCCAACAGAAATAGCCAATCTATGGGTTTTGCAGTGGCTATGATTTGGAGAGAAGCGAAAAATCATGTTGATGATTGCTACTTCAGTATGCTTCCAGATTTCACAAAGGGTATTACGCAAAAAAGGAAGCCCAACTAGAATTTTCATCTCTACCATCGGCTATTCGACCAGTACCTCACAATGATGAGCTTCCTGTTCCTAGATGTCCAGAAAACCTTGTGAGTATTCTTTACATACAAAACCATTTTTCTAATTTTGATTTGACAAGCAAAAACTGAAATTTAGCAACTGAAAAACACACTCCTTATTGGAATTTATCGTTTAAAGTGAAGTTTCTTACCTAGCAACTAGATGACTCAGCTTCAATTCAAGGTGATAACGTATGTTTTTCTTTGTTAAGGGTCGTAATACCCAAATGCCAATTGAAATGCGAGGATGTGGACAATTGATAGCTGCTGCCAGTAGCAAGGCGCTTTTTTGTCAGATATCATGTGTAGTTGGCTGTCGCTTGACAAAGCAAGAGGTCATTAAATAGCAAACGAATGTAGTTGCCCTCCAGATTATGCAGCAATAGATAGATTAAGACGTTTCAAGATAGCTAATCTTCTGACTTAATCACAATTTCCTTTTCAGATGAGTGCTTGGATCTCACCGAGGATGAACTTGTCAGCAGCAAATCATCTCCTCCGCTACAGACTCCTCAAAGCCGCATGNAATGCGAGGATGTGGACAATTGATAGCTGCTGCCCAGTAGCAAGGCGCTTTTTTGTCAGATATCATGTGTAGTTGGCTGTCGCTTGACAAAGCAAGAGGTCATTAAATAGCAAACGAATGTAGTTGCCCTCCAGATTATGCAGCAATAGATAGATTAAGAAGTTTCAAGATAGCTAATCTTCTGACTTAATCACAATTTCCTTTTCAGATGAGTGCTTGGATCTCACCGAGGATGAACTTGTCAGCAGCAAATCATCTGGCTCTCGTGAAATATTGTTCCCTTCGAGTGCTACAGACTCCTCAAAGCCGCATGTTATACGCCAAACAGAGCTAAATGATCTTGTCCGTGATTTGGACCTACCTAAGCAAAAGGCAGAGCTTTGAGGTTCCAGACTACAGCAGTGGAGACTTCTCAGACCCGATGTTAAAATAACCACCTTTCGCAGCAGACACCAGGCATTGCAAATGTGACTGGTCTTATGACAGCCCTCCAAATCGATTATTAACCTCAGCACTGGAAATTATTCATCGATTCATCAAAGACCAGTCCAAAAGCTGTCCTTTTGCATAATGGAAATTTCTTACCTTCTATTCCTCCAGGACATTCAGCCGAAACGAAGGAAACATTCTCCTTCTTCAAGAACTTGTTAAGGTTTGTAAAGTATTCTGAACATCAGTGGATTATTTGTGGAGACTTGAAGGTTATCGCTTTATTGATGGGAATGCAACTTGGATTTACAAAGTTCTGTTGTTTTCTCTGTAAGTGGGATAGTACATGTCATTACATTACAGACAGGCAGACTGGCCACTGAGAAAACTAAGGCCTGATGAGAAAAATGTTATCCATGAGCCACAACAAGTGTTAATACCACCTCTTCATGTCAAATTTGGCTTAATGAAAAACTTTGTGAAGGTTATGGATAAAGAGGAACCTGGATTTCAGTACATCAAAAACAAATTTCGGAACATATCTGATGCTAAGCTTCAAGAAGGCATACTTGTTGGTCCTCAAATAACACAACTGCGAGATGATGCTTTTCTACAGCTACTCTGTGCAAGGAAAGAGCTGCATGGTGTCCTTTTGTGGTGAACAACTTTCTAGGAAACCAGCGATCGGCAAACTATAAGGAACTAGTAAGTGATATGCTGAATGCTTACCAGAAGCTTGGATGCAAGATGTCACTGAAGGTTCATTTTATGCATTCACATCCAGAGCGGTTTCCTGATAACTGCGGTGCCTACAGCGATGAGCACGGCGAACGCTTTCACCAAGATGTTGCGTCAGTTGAAAAGCGATACCAAGGAAATTGGACTTGTGCAATGCTCGCTGACTTCTGCAGGAACGCTGATAAGGAATGATCCTGAGACCATCCACAGGAGAAGCGCTAAGAAGAAAAAACTTTGAAATATTGTAAACTTAGCTTTTAACTTGTGTTTTTCATGATAACATCACGGTAAATCTAAGTATTTTTGTCATCGAATTACATCACAAAATTAAAGAAAACCAGCAAACAACTAGTTTTTTCGTGTTTATGAGATTAGGGGGTACCAGTTCTAGAAAATTGGGAGCCAACTCAACGTTTTGTTAGTGATATTCGTATTCAGCGCCCCAAATTTAGTAGAAAAATGTTCATCTCGTTCAAGATACAGAGAAAAAGTTAAAAATTGTTGACCTGTGTTATTGGTGACATTAACTGCGATTACGCAAATCCCGAAAGTCATCGCGAAATAAAATCACTTTTCAGCTTGAGTGGTTTTAAGCAATTGATTAACCAGTCTACACGAATACTGCTACCATAATTGATGTATTGTTCACCAATCATCCTGAGAATATCGCACAAACAGATGTAATAACAACAAATCTCAGCGACCATGAAATGATCGGCACAATAAGAAAGAAATGTCAGCATAAATATCAACCAAAAACTGTTCGCTCAAGAAACTATAAAAACTACAATAAAACAAACGTTAAACAAACGAAAAATTATCGCACGTTGCAGACACTCGTGCACCATTTACTACTAAAACTATAAAAGGAAAACCATGCCCCTGGCTTAATGAGGATGTAAAGCGAGAAATGAATTTTCGTGACACTCTGAACCCAAAAGCTCAGAAAAAAACCTATTGGGAGGCGTACAGCCGACAGAAAAACCGGGTTAACAACCTGATCAAAAGAGCGAAAGCGGAATACCATAAAAACCTTCTGGAACCAAACAGTATAAAACTCGAGAAATTTTGGAAATGTATAGAAAGCTCGTTTCCCACCAAAGCAAAGGTAGAAACTTCCTGTGCGAAATTTGAACTGGATGGTAAACAAATTAACGACAAACAGCAAATAGCAAATGGGTTCTGCAATTTTTAGCCTTGAAACTCAAGCAATCAAGTCTAACCCTCAAAGATTTTGTATGGTCCAGTCCAAATAAACAAACAACGTACGCAAATGTTTTCAAATTTTTACACGTATCGGTACCGGAAGTGAAAAAGCATCTGAAATAACTGAAAAGAAAAAAGTCAGAAGGCATTGACGAAATTCCCAACTGCATTCTCATAGACTGTGCACATAAACTTGCACCATTAATTTCGCATATGATCAACCTTTCTTGGAAGACTGCTTGGATACGAGAAGAGCTAAAAACTACGAAAGTTACACCCGTCTACAAAGAACGGTGAGAAATCTAACTTTACATACTATCGACCAATTTCGGTGCTACCAACCATCTCTAAAGTCTGGGAACGATATGTTTATAGTTAACTTATTAACCATCTTGAATCGAAAAATCTACTTTTCTCGGAACAGTATGGTTTCCTTGATGAGATACACAGGGCCGTGGATCATGGAAACCTTACAGGTGCTTTGTCGATTTTAGCAAAGCATTTGACACCATCAGCCATTCTATCATCCTGGATAAGCCCCCAGAATTTGGAATTTCAGGAGATGAACAAGTGTGGTTTACTGACTACCTTTTCAATAGGAAGATGAGGGTCAACTATGGGGGTACACTATCGACACCACTTCCAATCTACTGTGGAGTCCCACAAGGCTCAATTTTGGACCATTTGCTGTTTCTTCTTTATTTCACTGAATTGCCATCGCTACTAAAATACTGTAAAGTGATAATGTACGCAGATGACACTGTCATTCACTACAATCACAAGGACCCGAAAGAAATCGAGAAAGTATTAAAACAAGAACTGTGTGTTATGTCGAAATGGTTACAAGATAATGAACTTACCATAAACATGTAAAAGGGGGATGATCTTTGGAACGAAGAAGCGGTTGAATCAACAAGAACACGAAATGGACACTCAATACCAAGCAGAATCCGTAAATATAACATCTAGCTATAAATACCAAGGTGTTCAGCTCGACCCTTCACTGACCATTCAAGAACAATTTGATTCAATTTGCAAAAAGGCATCTGCACGTACACGTCTACTGAAAAGAATAAGACCTTTTGTAACGGACATAGCCACCCTTAGAATCTACCAAGCCCTTATTGTTCGAATAATTACATATTGTTCGTTGACCAACTTCTACCATCAACCATCTCGAAAAAGTTCAATAATGGTACTTGAATCTTTGCAAGTTGACAAATGAAGAAGTATCATCCATCAACAACATTTTTAAAAGAAAAATTTGTCTTACAGTATTCAAATGCATTAACGGACTTTTTCCAAACTTCGAAGATTATTTTGAACTCGCAAATCACGACAAAGGAACCAGAAACAATAATAAGCTTTTGAGAGAGCCTAAAGTGAAACTAGAAAGTACTAAAAAGTCTTTTTATTACAATGGGGTAGTAGTTTATAAACAGAATCTAACTATGGTTCTTTCTGTAAAACGTTGGAGCTATTTCTGAATTTGTAAATGTGTCTAAGAAGATTTACACCCAATTGCTTAGTATTTCAAATGTCACACCTGTTCAGATGTTCATTATTTTCCTGGATACATCTTGACGAATTTTCACTCGCTTAACTTTTAAGCACTGATTTCAAAACTTGTACAATATTTATTTGTAAATTAAATGCCTTTCTTCATTATTTTAATTGTATTATACTTTTTTTTATACACAGGACTTATATGAAAAACAGTTATGTAAACTGAAATAATGCACCTGTTGAAATATTATATAAAAAAATATTAAAAAAATAAAATAAAGGAGGGGGTATGGGGGCTAGTTAATCTCTTCTTATTCCTCTTTGTAAAATACTGACTGAAAATGATTTTTAGGTTCTGTTATTTTAAGTTTCTCAATAGCTTTAAACATTTTCCTTCAGTCATCTTTGCTGTTTTTTATGTCTTGTATACGCTCCTTGACTCTGGTCTCATTATCTCTTTTTATTGCTGTTTTAATCTCTTTCATAATCCCTTTTCTCTCTCGGCCTATTTCTTCTCTTTTTTTTGCTGTCTGTAGTTGTGTTGATTTTCATTCTAATGTCCTTCTCTTTCTCTGATAACACTTTCACTCTTTTAATGTTGTTTCTTTCATTTGGCTTCCTGGTGCCTAGAACCTCTTTAGCTGCTTCGAGACATGACTCTTTTATGTTTTTCCAAATGTCATTTATGCCACTTTCTTGCTTTTCTTTATTACACAATGTACCTTTCACTATTTGTTGATACATGTTCTTAGTGTCTTCATACTTAAGACTTCCTATGTTAATTATCTCAGTGGTGTTTGTTTTCTTTAAAAGGTACTATCCTAGTCTAAGACTGATTTTAACTAGCCTGTGGTCTGTGTCTGTTTTGATGCCAGAATATGATCTCGAGTCTAGCACAAGTGCTCTGTTTCTGATGTAATCTATTTGGTTCCCATAGGGGTTTCTTCTGCCTGCTTTTATTGCTGGGCTCTCCCATGTGGTTAGGTGTACGATTTTATTTTGAAAAATTGTGTTTGTAAGTGTCAGTTTATTGTTGGCACAAGTTTCAATAAGTGCTTCGCCATTGCTGTTTGTTTGGGCTTTACCGAATTTGCCAGATCTTGTCTTGGCATGGGTTTCTTTCACTAGTTGCTAGGCTAGGTGCATAAGCGCAGACTACTGTGATATATTTCCCATTTACCTTAGTGTGCATGGTGCAGAGTCAATCTATTAAAGCTGGGCACTATGTTGTTATTTACTGCAAAGCGAATACCATGATGTGAATTGTTATCTGCTCCTGTGAAGTATAAATCATAGCTGTTATCTTGGTCATCGTTGATTGTTTCACAACCTGTTCCTTTCAAGTGTGTTTCTTGTATTGCCAGAATTTGAAATTCATATTTTCCCATATCGTTTGCTGGGTCTTCTTGTTGGTATTCCTCTTTTATCCCTCTTAAATTTGCTGTTCCTGTGTTCAGCTTTTGTTCTTGCGCATGTTGCTGTTATTTTCCGCTTCACTGATTGTCATAAATGTGAGAACAAAGACTAAAAGGCAGGTCGAAATTCCCGCCACTTTTCTCCCCCCAAAGGTTGCTTTACTCCCCCTTACAAATGCCTCGAGTTGAACAAGGTCTTGAATCCGAGGCAGGGACAGGAAAATGAAGAATGCTGAACAATTTTGTGGAGTGGCAGGGATCACGAAGATAGGGCTACCTCCTGGGCGCAGTTTTTAAAGGTTGGTATATTCTAGTTTTATCTTTTCCACACACAATTTCTGTGTAGGAACTGCTCATCTAACTTAAGAAGCCTGAGATAGTGACAGATTGTTTTTAACACTGTCTGGACCAGGTGGGGACATGTAGGCCCACCCATTGACCTTGAACAGAAGCCCCCGTTCTGGAAGTGTGTAAAACACTTATGCGGTATTTGGGGTTTAATTTTGTTAACGAAAAACATGAGTTTATTTTCAGTCCTTTTTATAGTCGAAACTAATTTATTTAAGAAAAAACGTGAAAACTTGGCTGTGCCGAATACGAGAGGACTAATAAATCAAAAGACAAATAATAATAATAATAATAATAATAATAATAATAATAATAATAATAATATTAAATCATAGTAATGAAAAGAAATCATCCGATCATTCTGGTTGCACCACTTCAAACAAGAATAATTTGAGTGAGGTATTCCTAAATCCTCCATCAGTGGGTTCAGGTGTTAAGCAGTAACAAAGTATTGCAGAGGTTTGCTTAAGCCTTAATCCTTCGTAACTAAACAGGAGGTCATTTTAACAAATCACCAAGTCAGTGTAATGACACAGACTTGATATGTATGTTAATATGAAGCAAATGTAAATATCTCCTTTGATTGAGCAAGTATGTCTACTGTAACTTAGAAATTGAGATTGAGGGAGGCTGTAATAAAGCTTTTATCTATTCACACTACCCACAAAGTAACATTGGATTACTTAATTGTGTAAAAAAAACATTTCTCACTCATACAATAGCTATACTGATTATTCCTACAGTAGAAGACTGAACTAAATATTTATATGGATATTACAAAAAATATAAATAATAGTTAAAGTATAGTTCTAAGAATTTTTTTTTCTGGGAGAAATAAGGTTTCTCTTGAGCAAATATGTTGTTTTGTAGGTATTTCACATTAATTCTAAGTACAGTTGTAGACAGAAGTAATAAAACTGTTGAATGGATTGCTGATGTTAGAGCTTTTTCCCTCCATTTTCACCTTTTATCACTGTGTCTCCATTAGGCAGTGGATCGTTTGGCAGGCATCATCCTGTTCTTAAGCATGGCTTCAAAAGGTGATGAAGTTAAGAATAGGTACCACCAGCTAAATCACATCACTTTTTGGATGTCATCCCTCTTATCTCTCCTGTTGATATGGCCATACCACTGGAATCTTCTCTTGTTTATTATGAGTTGCATGGACTTGACCAGTAATAACATCATTTGTAATATGCTCCTTCCAGTTTAGGCCATTAATGTATCTTAACATACCCAGTTTCGGTGGTTTTATCCCATTGTCCAAGTTTTGGGTACATGGCAATGTCTCTGAACTATACACTAAGGTGAATTTGATGGATACCTTGATAGGTCCCTCCATTTTTTCCATGTTTCCATAACTTTTTCCTTTTCCCTTCCCCTTAGTGCACCCTCCATCTTGTTGTAGCATTGATCCCAAATTCCTAAAGGCACTAACATTTGACAGAATATTGGTAGAACTGTTGATTTTCCTCCCTTGAAACCATGCTGCCTTTCACTGTGGTAAACATTGCTTCATGTTCATCCTGAATTACTTACTCCTGCAATCTCAAACAGTGGCTTGATTGCCTCATTCCCCATTGGTATTAGCAGTGCATGGAATCACCATTGGCTTGAGTATTGGTGAAACCTTGCTTTCCCACCAATGATCTTACATACCATTACTTCTGGCCACTTCCAAGAGTGTGGTCATCCAATTGACTTTAGTGCAGCTAAGCTTCTTTACCACACCTATCAGGAGCTCATCTGATCACATTGCCTAGTTGGTGGTTATTCTCATTAATTGCTGGGTCACTTCAGCCTCATTTATTTTCCAAATCACTCTTGTCCACTGGTTCTGGGTGAATTCCAATATTTCTGGCATTGTCAAGACCACGGAAATGCTATTTTCACCTTTCCTTTATCTTGCTGACCTCAGCTAGAACCACTCCTTCCTCATCATTAAGAAAGATCAGTATCATTTGCATAGTTCTCTGTCTTCTTAAAGAGCACATTTGCACCATTCTCTTTATGATTTGTGATGCTTTTGAACATTTGTAACATAATCAATGCTCAAAAGCACCTTCATTTGCAAGCTCTTTTTATTTTATTTTTTTCAGACTCCTATATCTCTCTTGCTTTTAGTTCTCTGCCAGGCACAAGCAACCCCACCCCCCTTTCATCATCATCATTAGAAATATCAGCAATAGCTGGGGTAATTGGAGTGGAAGTAGTAATCACAGCAGCAGTATTGGTGCTAGTGGCAGTGGGAAAAGTAATAGTAGTAGTGCAATTAGTGGTGGTAGTAGTGTTAAAAGTAAAGTAGTAGTAGTAGTAGTAGTAGTAGTAGTAGTAGTAGTAGTAGTAGTAGTAGTAGTAGTAGTAGTAGTGTGTCTTTCTCTAATGTTTTCTTGAAGCTATATTTCTAGAAGAGTCCAACGTATACTGTTGATGTGAGTCACAGGTGAAAACCTAGGGAGCTGTTTTGGAAATATAACTAACAGTATCAGGGCCATTAAAGGGAAGATAACTATATTGAACAAATCAGAAGATACATTTCACATATTCCCAATTGTTGATTTCTTTCCCCAGTTTTTTTAACAGTAGTTACTTTAATACCAGTCTAATTATGAAGCAATCAAAGTAAGGGNAGTAATAGTAGTAGTGCAATTAGTGGTGGTAGTAGTGTTAAAAGTAAAGTAGTAGTAGTAGTAGTAGTAGTAGTAGTAGTAGTAGTAGTAGTAGTAGTAGTAGTGTGTCTTTCTCTAATGTTTTCTTGAAGCTATATTTCTAGAAGAGTCCAACGTATACTGTTGATGTGAGTCACAGGTGAAAACCTAGGGAGCTGTTTTGGTAATATAACTAACAGTATCAGGGCCATTAAAGGGAAGATAACTATATTGAACAAATCAGAAGATACATTTCACATATTCCCAATTGTTGATTATGAAGCAATCAAAGTAAGGGCAATGTAATTATTCACCTAACTGGATATTCGGTAGATAAGTGGGTTGTTTCTTTTTCATTTTTCAGATGAACATACAAAACCAGACCCAGTTCCAGGTGCACATTCCATTTTGTGGTTTGGGGTAAGTTTTGTCCAATTTGCCATTTGTCTTTAATCTTCCTAATTTTTCTTTAATATAAATGTTTTTCCTCCTCTTTACTTTCATTATTTTATAATGGTTTCTGAAAATGATGCCTTATCTTTGCCAGGGATTGGGACCAATTTTTAGAATTGTTATTTTGTTGTACCACGTTTAAGACTGGACATTAACCCACATTATGGGCATAGAGTAACAGTGCAACCACTGGAGTACTGAGTTTAACCTTACTTAACCCTACTCAATCTGCACCAGTTGAAAACTGTTACCTTACGTATCTGCTTTGTGCCATGTAGCACATAAGGCCTCTACAATCTGCCCCCATGCTGCTCTGTCAATGGCTGTGGTAGATGCCTTGTTCCAGGATCTCCATCCACCAGTATGTCTCTTTCTCAACAGTCCTTCTCTGGGTGGTTTTTGGCTTCCCACACTTACTCCTCCCCTCCAGAGCCTAGGTCAAGGCTGTCACATTGTCTTCATTGGGATCTTTCCTCAGGATGTGACCAATGTATTTCCACCTCCTTCTTCTCACTTCACTGCCTATGGTCTTCATCCTGGCTCTCTCCAATACAATTCCATTTGTTGTGACCTCCTGCCACTGTATCTTCAGAACCCGCTTCAGTTATTTGGTCTGGAAGACGTCCAGTTTCTTGTTGTCTCCTTTGGTCATCTTCCATGTTTCACAGCCATAAATCAGGACAGTTGTTGTCAGAGTTCTGAACAGCTTCAGCTTGGTGTTATAGCTGATGCTGTTAGACTTCCAGATGGTTTGAAGACAGACAAACACAACTTGAGCTTTGGTCTGTTTTCCAGTCTGTTTTCCAGTTACATGGTGCCACCTCTGATGTTGGAGATGTATGCTCCTAGCTATTCAAACCTTTCAATGTCTTTCACTGGTCCTCCTTTCAATTGTGGTGTGGTCATGATTCCTGGCATTCATTCTGAGGACCTTGCCTTTCTCAGTGTTTACCTTAAGGCCTGTACACTCTCCATTCTCCACTAGCTGGTCAGCCTTCTGCTGGATCTGCTGTTTTGTTGAGGAGAGCAATGCAGTGTCATTAGTAAAGGCAAGATTGTCTAGCTTCGTTCACAATGAAGCTAGATGAAGTAGGAACAGGAAGCCAGACATGTTGCACCCCTCTTTAACCCCAGTCTTGATCTTGAACCAGTCTGTGGTGTAATTCTTGTCAATTATGGCACTTTCACAGTTGTCATGTAAGGCTTTTGCTACTGCAATGATCGTCTTGGGTGTGCCGTACAACGTCATTATAGTCCAAAGGCTCTCTTTATGTACTGAGTGGAATGCTTTTTCAAAATTGATGAAGTTGATACACAGTGAAGCTTGCCATTCGTTGGACTGCTCAATGATGTTCCACAAAATGATTCAGTAGTGCTCCTCCCTGTTCTGTAGCTTGCCTGTTCTTCCTCAGTCTGCTGTCTACACCACTCTTAATCCTGACAACTAGGACCCGTCCTAGTATTTTGCTAATGACAGGGAGTAGAGTAATGGCACACCAGTTCTTACATTTCTTCAGGTCTCCCTTCTTTGGCAGCTTGACTAAAAGGCCTCTTCTCCATCTTCTTGGTGTCCTCTCCTGTCTCCAGACTTCATCTAAGACCTGTTTCACCTTCTCTGCTGTGAAATCTATGTCTGCTTTCAACAGCCCTGCCTGTATGAGATCTTCCCCAGCTGCTTTCCCATTCTTCAGCTTCCTTATGGCGTTCCGGATTTCTGCAAGTGTGGATGGGTCTGTCTCGATGTCAGCAATCTCATACTCTTCCATATCTTCCTCTGTTACAGGGTTGCTCGGTTCGTCACAGTTGAGGATCTCACTGAAATGCTCCTGCCATCGTTTCCTCCTGTCTTTTCTATTGGTGATGATGTTCCCGTTCTTATCTTTGATGGTAACACTTTGTTGTGGTCTTTTGCTACTAAGTATTTTAGTCAGACCATATAAAGTCTTCATGTGCTGACATTTTGCTGTCTCCTCTCCTTCTTTTGCGATGTGCTTCAGCCAGTCTCTTATCTCTTTTGATCTGTCTCTTCACTTCGTTTGCCTTTTTCTCTGTATTTTTTCCTTTATCCTTTTTTCAATCTCTCTGATCTAGTTCCTTCCATCTTGAGGTGCATTTCTTTCCACTGGTCGATAGGTTCCCAGGCTTCCTGACTTATCCAGGGTTTGGCTTTCTTCTTCTCTTGCCCTGGCACCTCTTTTGCAGTTTCATTGTATGCTTTCTCCATTCTGGCGTCTAGTGTTTCAATGGAGTCACTATCTTTTTGCAGTTCTGGTTTCTCCACCTCTAGTGCTTGGTACCTGTAGCTTAGTTTAATGCAAAAGCGCTTCCTGGTTTCTTCTTTCTTCATTTTGTCGGTGTCGTACCTAGTCCGCCTTTGTTCATTCTTTGGTACTCTCTTTAGTTTCAGTCAACTGGTGGTCTTCACCAGGTAATTGTCACAACCTCTATCTGCATCTCTGGGAGCTCTGGTGACCAGGACTGGTGATCTGAATTTTCTTCTCATTAGAGTGTGGTCGATCTGGTTGATCGTGTTACCGTTTGGTGACAGCCATGTCAGCTAATGGATCATCTTGTGTGAGAAGAGTGTTCCTATGATGACATGCTCATTCAAGGTGCAAAATTCACAGTCTCTCGCCATTCTCATTCCGTTCTTCTGCAATGTGACTTCCCATCATTTCATAATGGGGATCTGGGTCACTGACTTTGGGATTGGAGTCTCCTATTATGACCAGCATGTCATGTTTATTTGTTTGTTCCGCAGTCTCTGTGAGCTCTTCATAAACGTTGTGTTTGTCAGCGTCATCAGCCACATTGGTTGGTTAGTACGCATGAATAACCGTCAGCTTGATATGTTTGGAGAAGAGTCTTGCTTTTATAATCCTCTCGGTAAATGACGACCAGTCAATGAGTGCTGCAGCTGCACTTTTGGACATCATGATGGCAAC
This sequence comes from Morbakka virulenta, assembly GCA_003991215.1. Classification (NCBI taxonomy): domain Eukaryota; kingdom Metazoa; phylum Cnidaria; class Cubozoa; order Carybdeida; family Carukiidae; genus Morbakka; species Morbakka virulenta. Next base: position 3,148,029 of record RDPX01000037.1, read on the forward strand.
TCCCAACATGTGGACATCATCGTCTCTGTCTGAGTACAGAACGGTCTCGCCAGTAGTGAGCTTCGTCTTGCCAGAACCAGTCCATCTACTCTCACTGATCCCTAGTATTTCGATCTGGGCTTTATACATTTTCATGGGGATCTGAGCAGCTTTCCCAGTGGCATACGTGGTTCTGACATTTCAGTTACCAATGGCAAATTTGATCCTTGTGTTGACAAGTGGTGTAATCGGCTCTTGAGCTTCCTCTCGGGTTTCACACAAGCGCGTCATGTTTTCCTTCCTTTCGAGATCAGGAACCACCGCCTCTCCAAGGGGTTGTGGGTTGGTTTGAGTGCTTGATTTTTCTGTAATCAGGCTTTTTTCCGGGATCGGGTGATGCCCAATCATCAAGACTAAAGGGGGGTTGATTTTCCATTGGGGCTTCTTGCCTTAGACGATTGCAGGGCTGCGCACGCTCATGTGCTTCATCTGCCCCAGTTTGGAATCAGAATTTTCTTCTTCTAGGAGGTTTTACGGCTCTCTGGCCTGTTTCCGACCGTGAGACAGTTTATACTAACAGGGAAAAAGGGCAAAGGCCATCCACTGGTGCCTCAAAACCAGCTGCTCACGGGCAGATGGGGTTCATTAGCCTTCTAAAGGCAGCTCATTTTGGAGAAGATAAATTTGATTCCAAATCCCCCTGCCGTGGTTTAAAGGTGAAGATGGATTAGCAGGACCATCGGATCCCCACCAAAAGGTACTACCACAGTGCAACTCGGGAATGGGTTTGGACTGCTGGAGGAAAACCACCCTAAAGGTTTGTTGTCGTCAGACCTTGCCAGACGGACTATAAAAACAAGGCACTTAGGAATTATGAACCTCGATACCTCGATTTTACACATGGCTAGGGTGCAGCCGATAAGCGACGCCCAGCACAGACCCCCGTATGCTGTGAGAAATGTGCAAGGGGTACCGGAACAACCCTGATTCCAGCTCAAGAAGAGAGGGGCTTTTGACAAGTTTGGAATAGGAAGCTAGAATGTAGGGACTATGACGGATAAAGGCAGAGAGATAGCTGACGCAATGAGTTGTAGAAAAATAGATGTCCTTTGTGTGCAAGAGACGACGTGGAAAGGTGATTGAGCAAAAGAGATTCGGAATGGCTACAAGTTAAAATATTATAGAACAGAGGCGAAAAGAAATGGAGCAGGCATAATCTGCAGTAATGAAGAAAAACATAATGTTAAACATGTACAAAGGAGCAGTGGTAGATGAAAAATGATAAAGATAGCAACCGGAGGAGGAATAATAAATATAATATCAGGATATGCCCCTAGGTAGGATGTGCTGCGGAAGAAAAGGATAATTTCTATAGGGAGCTAGAATCGGTAGTGGGAACCATTCCGGGAGTTGTGATTTGGAGCAGATTTAAAAGGTCATGTCGGCAGTAGTAATGATTACTATGAAACACTCCACGGAGATGAAGGTTACGGTAAACGAAACAGGGAAGGGGAGAGGATTTTAGAGTTAGCAGAAGAATTCAACTTAATTATCACAAATACCCTATTCACCAAGAGAGAAGAACATCTGATTACTTTCAGGAGTGGCAACAGTACTAGTCAGACGGATTACATACTTGTTAGGGAAAGAAACAGATCTGACGTTTTGAACTGTAAAGTGGTACCTGGTGAGCTTGCAGTAACACAGCACAGACTATTGGTTGCTGACTTTGAGAATTGAAAGGAAGAAGTGGAAAACCCTCGGAAGAAAACCCAGAATACAGGTGTGGAAACTTAAAGATGAAGATCTTGCAAGCCACTTCAAGAATAGAGTAGTCCAAAGAAGAATAATTCTGGCACCCACTGAATCCATAGACCAGGCGTGGAACCAACTGAAATTAGTAGTTATTGAAGAAACAAAAAGGGCCTGCTGGATCAAGAAAGGACGGAAGCCTTCAAACAGAGATGAATGGTGGTGGACGACTGAAGTACAGGAAACAGTCAAGAAAAAGAAAGATGCTTTCAAGCGATGGCAAAGAAATAAAGAGCCAGAATCACTTTCGAGCTATCAAGTACAGAGGAATAATGGGAAGCGCGCAGTCGCAAAAGCGAAAGCACAAGCGTTACAACAACTTTACAATGAGTTGCAAACCAAAGAAGGTGAGAAGAAAATGTTTGGAGTAGCAAAGGCACGGGACCGAGCAAAGAAGGATCTTACTTCAACAGCTTTAATAAAGAACGAGAGAGAAGAGATATTGACAGAAGAAGTGGAAATATGCAGAAGATGGAAATCATACTTCCAGGGGCTTCGAAACACAGAAAACGACGCTTACCAAGTATTGAAAAAACAGACGGCCTGGAGCCAAACATCCGAAGAGAAGAAGTGGTAGCAGCTATGAAGTGTATGAAGCAGGGGAAAGCGCTGGGACCAACTGGATTGCAGATAGAGAGCCTAATGGCATTGAGTGACGAGGGAATAAACTGGTTATTGTAACTTTTCAACAAAATTTGTGAGGCAGAAGAAATACCGAAGGATTGGGAACTCAGTTCTTTGATTCCCATTTTCAAAAACAGGGGCAGTCGTGCAGTGTGAAAATTATTGGGGAATTGAATTGCTAGAACATGTGATGAAATCTTCTCAAGGCAAACATACTGTTTAAATATTAGTTTATATCAGTTTTTAATTTGGTACCCTTTTCCCTAGTTCACAACCCTCCGAACGTGTTGGCCCAGCTGAAAGCAACAAAATTGACATTTTATTCATCCAACAGGATTTGCTTTTTATGACACTCTTTATATCATTTGCCACAATACTGTAAACAACTGGACACTTTATCAGTCTCTGTTTGGAAGAACGTAATAAACAGTACCATAGATGGAGTCAGACTATTATTAAGTCCTTTAGCTCTGAAGTCATTAAAGTGCATGTAGAGGATCACCAAATAAATAATTGTTGCTACATTCAGTGCAATCACTTTTCTACTTTCATATATTGCTATAGCTTCACAAAAATTTAAATGGCTTTAGAAAGTATCTCACTGCTGGTTAAATACTTGCTGTTAACTGCACATTTAAAGGTGTTAATGTGAAAAATCTATATATTGTACTAATCTTCATCAACTTCTCAAAATCATTTGACTCAGTATGTAGAGAAACGGTGGCTAGCACTCTCAAGGCTTATAGCATCCCAGATAAAACAGTGCAAGTTGTTATGGTGCTTTACAAAAACGCCTGTGTGATAGTGAAATCACAAGATCACTGATTTCTGGATATATGTGCTAGAGTACTGCAAGGTGATACTCTGGCCCCATTTCTTTTTATAATCTGTCTTCAGTACATACTGCATACCTCTGTAGATTTGCGTAGTGAATTGGGTTTTACTCTGGAAAGGTCCAGAAGGAGAAGATACCATGCAACCTACATGATTGGTCTTGATTATGCAGATGATATTTCTCTTTTTTCTGACAGCACAGCAAATGTTGAGAAATTTCTGCACATTCTAGAAAGTGCTGCAACCAATCTTGGACTGCATCTAAATGCCAAGAAAACCTACAATATAACATTCAATCGCACTGGTAAAAACCGCACTCAATTTTACAGCACTTTTAAATGTGATTGAGTTTACTTCCTTCAGAAGCAATATTGTCTCTATTGCACAAGATGTGCTAATTAGTTGAATCTGTTCATGTTCACAACTCTCTCACCAGAGCACAGACAAAGAAACTAGTTTGTGTACTAGATAGCACTTACAGCAGAATGCTATAAGTAGCACTAAACATTTTTTTGAAGGACCACCACATGAAACAGTGACTCAGTGGCAACTTACTAGCTGTTAGCACTACCAGTGTGAATTGCTCCAGGAGCAAAGTTGTATTGACCAGGAGTGTTCCACTCTGCACTCCAAAATACGGTCTTTATGTTGTTCGAGAGCACCAAATGTGTGTGTGCCTGATTGTGTAAGGTAGTTTAGTGGATTATAGCATATCAGAGTAGCAAAGTCGGTCAGGAGTATTGTTTAGTGAATTCCAGCCTAATGTAGGATATGTGAAAGGTGATCTCCCTTTTTATAGTTAAGCCAAAATTGCATTCCTTTTTGTTCTGATATTAGAAGGTTATGATATTAAGGATGCAGTGCTTATGACATGTTACTAATGAAGTAGTACAAAAAGTAATGGGGATTGAAGATTAGCTGTTGGAAAATAAAACAAAACTGTGGTACGGTGGTTATGGTAGAGGGTTCTAGGGCTCATAATTCATTGTTGCTGAAGATGGAATGAAAGGTAAACATGGTATCAAAAGGCAGAGGGCATGGTTATATTACCAGGGAAAACCATTCCAGGAGAAAAAGCTATAAAGAAATCTTTTGGGAATCCAGTTTCTCTCACATCACATGACATTTTCCGCTAGCAGCCCCATTAATGTCAAGCATTGTATTTGATGCAATTCCATTACTATACACTAAAGTAAGATTCCCGTTATTGTCACACTCGTTGCCTTCATTTTTCTTGTGTTAAAAAGCTATTTATATGGGTAAGGCTAGAAATATAAGATGAGTTTGGTGTGGAGAGATAAGTAAGCATGATAATGATGACGACTACAATAATGTCATTAGCGATTATGATAAAAGCTATTTGTCAGCATAATATTTAGCGATAATTTTTGCATTACTTGCATTTAGAACTGCTTCTCTTGGTTCAAGTATTGCACCGCAGATTGTGGCGGAAGGGATCAAACATGGCTATCGGCATATTGACTGTGCTTCCAGGTACAAAAACCAGAGTTATGTTGGGGAAGCGCTTTCTTTGGTAATGAAACAAGAAATTGTATCAAGAAAGGATTTATTTATCACATCAAAGTTATGGTATGTTTAAGCTATATTTGCAGAGTATTAATATTTATATTAAGTATTGGGCGTTGATTTAAATTATCCCAGGTGGAGTAATTGATTTTTTCACGGATTTATTTGTGCAAGCAGGCATCTCAAAGTTTTTGTATCAAGTAATTTTCACCAATAATTTCTTGGACTGGCTTTCGCTTGAATTTATTTTTGCTAGGACAGGAATTTTGATGGAAAGAAGAGAGATTTTGACGTTTATGCAAATGAATAATTTTTGAACAATTTAATATTGCTTTTGTTAAAAATTACATTTTTTTTAATTGCCTCAAATGCCTTACCAAATTTCGAGGCTTCTCAAAGAGTTTAAAATCACATTTTTGTGGTTAATCTTTGGTATGTTGAAAATTAAGCAAAATCGCAAATTTTATCCACACAAAAATTTAACCACGTACGATATTACTTGTAGTTCTTTTTCTTTAGTTTTATTTTTTTATAATTTTATGACGTACCATGTGATTGGTAATGTTATTGTAATGATAAAGTTATGATAATGTTTTAGTAAATGTATGGTGATATTGTTTTTATATACTTATAGTCAATACAGATTAAAAGTAGTGAAACAAAGGATCGCAGTCCATTTGACTTATTTTTTCCTTTGCAATATATTTGAATCTAAACGATCAATGTATGACCGGTCAAACTCCAACGGTATGTGCAATGTAAAAACCGACAAGAAAAGAAGGTAAGTTCCATGTGACAACTAACAGCAGAGTTGTTTTTAGCCTTTTTATACAGTTTTGTAAGGAAAGGAATGTTCAGACACTGGGTGTGAAACAGAGGGGTGCTTATTTACATTTGAATTGGATAATATACGCAGACAAAAAATGGTACATAGTCCAAAGGAACTATGAATAAAGGCAGAAATATGAAGAAATAACGTTTCAGTTCAGGACTTTTTTCTCTCTTTCCGATATCTGACACAGCGCGACTCGATGCAATGAATGTCTAAGACAATTACTTTTCTGATACTTGTAGTTTACTATTTCTGGACATTGAAGTAACTTGGGCCTTTCACACAATGAAAAAGCTTCAAAAAAAATTCGTGAATTTCACATCGAAATTGGTATGACAATTCCTTAAAACACTTGCAAGCAGAAAACAGTTTAGTTTCATGTTTTATTTTTATGTGAGTGAAACAGAAAATGAGATACAACTGTTGGTTTTTACGCTGGACATATTATTACGTCTTATAACTTGGGTACGTAATAAACAGACATGGCTTAACTAGATCTGGAATAGCTGATGATGGAATAGCTTTTTTCCAATACTTTTTCTTAAGTATTATTGCAGGGTAACTAATGAGTCGGTATTGCAAAAGATCAACTGCGAAGATAGTTTGTTAAACACAATACAAGGATGCCAGCTATCCTTCATAGGACACATCTTGAGGGATGACAGTCTAGGAAAAACTCATCTTACGGGCATGGTTATTGCAAAGAGAGTCAGAGGCAGAACAAAAACTAGACTGAGCGATAACATCAAAGACCTTTGTGAATTGACAATGGTAGAAGCAACGAGAGTTGCCCAAGACCGGAACATTTGGAGAAAGCTGGTGAAGAGGGCAACGGCTGCTCGAAATCGAGGTATCCGTTCCTGATAATTATTTCAGCTTTAAATATTTTTCCTTGTGAGTTATTGTTTGTATCAGCATGCTCTGTGTAACAGATAAAAGTTGCAATCCGCCGTACAAACTGATAAACTGTAGCCAAAGGTTGCCCAAGTTATCATTTAACATATATTTTCAGATGGATAAAGAACCAAACCCTTCACATGCACATCCTGATCTGTTCAAATCCACTTCAATAATTACACCTCTTGGTTCTGATTTTCATTGGTCTTCTGGCACACATGCATATATATAACATTTTAAGTCATATTTAGGGTATTCTGTACAAATACCAATATCTTAGTTGGTAGGGCTTGCGACCATAATAGCCATAGCCACTGGTTCGAATTCGAATTCAGTTCGTTGCACGATATTTTTTTACTCTTTTAAAACATACATGAATAAATAAATGAATAAAGGAATAAATAAATAGATAGAATTAATAAATACATACACACATACATACATACATACATACATACATACATACATACATACATACATACATACATACATACATACATACATACATACAATCGTTTGAATGTCGTTCATATGTATGTATGAAATATCGTTGTCAGTTTATTTAGACAGCCAATTACAAAAGGTGGTTGGACTGCCTTTCTTCTTCTTTTTGTTTACTGCAAATATGTGGCATTTTCCAGGGTTTTTTCCTCGATTCATGCCGTAGAAAAAGCCTTCAATCAAAGTGAAAAGCAATGTTTTCTTCATTTTGTTTTGTTCCTGCAGGTGTTCAGAGCANATACATACATACATACATACATACATACATACATACATACATACATACATACATACATACATACATACATACATACAATCGTTTGAATGTCGTTCATATGTATGTATGAAATATCGTTGTCAGTTTATTTAGACAGCCAATTACAAAAGGTGGTTGGACTGCCTTTTTTCTTCTTTTTGTTTACTACAAATATGTGGCATTTTCCAGGGTTTTTTCCTCGATTCATGCCGTAGAAAAAGCCTTCAATCAAAGTGAAAAGCAATGTTTTCTTCATTTTGTTTTGTTCCTGCAGGTGTTCAGAGCAAGAAAAAGCCGACGTATTACCAGCGTGTAGAAAAACACTGAATGATTTACAGCTAGATTATCTTGATATTCTTATGGTAAGAAATGTAGCTATTTTTGGGAGAGTACTGTCGCAAAAATTCAAAATGGTAGGGGTACATCCTGGTCTTAGAAACTTACTTTTTCGCACAAGTCGATCTTTTTTGAACCACAGTAATTCCCACTCAAAATCACGCCATTTTCACAAGACCCACTATAAGTCACTGGGTTGGGTTTTTTTAAGAAAATACATTGTTTATCCATCAAGCTAGCCAGGGACATACTTCAACAACATCCATTTTACTGTTTACCGAGGGATCCCAGTAGCTAGTGTCCACTCCTAAATCAGATCTTTTAGTGAATGAAAATGATTCATGAATAATTTTGATCAAAGTTATGACAATGTGGAGATATCTGCTGGAGGGAGGAAGAAGCAGAGCAATCACTTTGAGCATTAGCAGGAGGTAGAGAAACGGGCTTGCCACTCGGTTGGACGAAAAATTCCAGTAAAAATCTTTGGTCGTGGGACTGGCAAAGGGACATGTAATGCGGAAATTCTTATAGGTGATGACGTTGCATTAAATCATAAACTGTTGGGTTTTTTTGTAATTTTTATTAAAGGATGAAAGGGGATATTGGATGTGAGGAATGGTTAGTGTTGTGATTTTTTTATTTAGGGCATGGATGAGGAGGGGGATGGTCTGGTGAAAAACCATTCATTGCAGACGTTTTTTTGTTGGAATTTATTTTGTTTTAATTTGTAAATGCACGACAGTCTCCTTTTTCATTTAATTGCTGCTTTATCATTCTGTAAGGTTGTTTGGTGTTGTCATAATAAGTTTCTTTATGAATGAATTGAGTGACATGAACGTTAGTCTGTTTGTTTTACCATGTACACAATAACTGTTCTATATTTTTATTGTTTTCATATTCATAACATTTTATTAAGTATAAAACAAACAACATATAAGGATGAAGATATAAATATAAGTAAAATATAATATGAAAATTAATGTTATGATTATATAAATTTGAAAATCTAATATAATATGAATATAAATGTAGATTGCAGTTTATTATTACTCAAAATAAGAGGTGAAAGTAAAACATTTTGTGGGTTTGTGGATAAAGTACATTTTGTGGAAAAAGTCCAAAATAAACCAAGGTTTTATCATTAAATAAATAGAACATATTTCATTTCCTGATATTACATTTTGTTTCATTTGCTATGTACTTGTTTTGTCAACTTAGGAATAATTAACAAAAAAGCAGTTTTTATGATAGAACATATTGTAGACTTTCCCAGTTCTTTGTTACTTGGATAAACTGCGTTTTCTAACTAACCCTTCATATATAGTTATTTATTATTACACTATAGCATGCTGCCACATGGTATTGTACTCCCGATTCCTTTGTTTTAAAAGCAAGGAATAGAATTCTGTAAGCCAAGTGATCAGGGGTCATCATAGGGCAATTTTTTTGTGCCATACTAAGAATATTTCTTTCAAGAATAAATGTGTTTTGTTAGATGACGAAGATGGTAACTTTGGTGGATACATAAAATATTGCCCCCCCCCCCAAAAAAAAAAATTGTGTGCTTTTCCAAGGCTTGATCGTATCTCCAAAATAGAAAAAATGTGGATTTAATTTTAGAGCACTTAATCAATAAGGACCTTTCAGTCATTGTGTATTGCCGGCGTACGCAGAGGTACTGCAGTGTGCTTTCTACTAAAAGGTATGATTTTTATTTGACCTGTCTGAAAATATTACAGATGCACTGGCCGATACGAAGTGAGAAAACATCACTTGGAATTGCAGAAGCCGAGAATGTTATTCCATATACGAAGAACAATGTCTTGGAGACATGGAGGGTATGACATTCCATTTCACATCCTTTAGACTTTTTTTACGTTTCTTGCTACTCTAACTTCTTAATGTTTTTCAGTCTAGTATTTCCCGCCATTGGTAGTAGTAGTAGTAGTAGTAGTAGTAGTAGTAGTAGTAGTAATAGTAGTAGTAAATAGTAGTAATAGTATTAGTAGTAATAGTAATTGTAGTAGTAGTAGTAATAGTAGCAGTAGTAGTAAGAGTAGTAGTAATAGTGGTAGTAGTAGTAGTAGTAGTAAATAGTAGTAATAGTAGTAGTGAATAGTAGTAATTGTAGTAGTAAATAGTAGTAATAGTATTATTATTAGTAGTAATTGTAGTAGTAGTAGTAGTAGTAGTAATAGTAGCAGTAGTATTAAGAGTAGTAGTAGTAGTAATAGTAGTAGTAGTAATAGTAGTAGTAGTAGTAGTAGTAAATAGTAGTAATAGTAGTAGTAAATAGTAGTAATAGTATTA
>RDPX01000037.1:3169849-3226631 GCA_003991215.1 Morbakka virulenta
TTCTCTCTCTCTCTCTCTCTCTCTCTCCCTCTCTCTCTCTCTCTCTCTCTCTCTCTCTCTCTCTCTCTCTCTCTCTCTCTCTCTCTCTCTCTCTCTTTCTCTTTCTCTCTTTCTCTCTCTCTCTCTTCGTCAATTTAAGTGGTAGCAGTTAAGCCTGCCTGTAAGGAACCGATAAGACCAACAGATAATATAATGACGATAAAAAGTGTGAAGATGGTACCCAATGATTTGTGATTCACTCCAGTAAATCCTTGCTGAGAATGAACGTTTTAAGAAATGAGAAAAAACCAAAACAGACAGGCAATTATATACCTTTGAAATGTGTTTAAGTTCCTAAATAGAAGCGTTTGTTTTATCGTACGATCATTAATGTTGTACTCTTTGTTTATTTTTAGGTTGCTTTGAGTTGGAATATTCAAAGAGGAATATCTGTCATTCCAAAGACAACAAAAACGTATAGGCTTAAAGAAAATTTAGCTGCAGCGTCTATAAAACTAGATGCCGAAGATATTGAATCAATTAATGGAATAGATATTCGTTGTCGATATATTGATTTCCCATGGTGCCACAAAGATGGTCTTAGCTTTTGGGAAATAGATTCCTAGTACTGTATTTATTTAGAATAAAGCGGTTATTTTATTTGTACGGCATCGAAAGAAACTTATTTATCCAATTTGAAAGAGCGATGTAAACGTCAGCAAAACCCCAAATTTTGACGTCTCTCTTGATAGCATAAAATGCTCTTTGTAACTCCTTAAGTGATTACTAGCTGTTTTTCCTATATAGATGGACAGTTTGGCAAAGGAGCAAAGAAGTTTCAATGAATCTTGAATTGTAATTTCCGGCATCAATATCGTCAGCATAAGGTGAAAAATACTACGACAATGGCACATTTACGAAACTCGGAAAATAGGATGGCCCGATACAAGTTTTGAAGCTCTTCTGTCATCAAAATGGATGATTAAAAATGTAAAATCTATATTTTTATAAAGTTTATAGTATACTATTTTTTTCTTTATTGAAAAGTATTTAATGATATAGGAGTAAATTTAATGTAGTTCTGCCATGTGTGAAATTTATCGATGCTAGGCCAGAAAGATCATTTACATCTTAAAACTAAGTCAGTAGAGCACTTATTCACCGTTTTCCATCCATTTTTCGTAGCCATAGCTATCCGCTTGTGGCTATAATTTTTTGCATAAATTAATTTTATAACAGCTGGTCTACGTTGTTTGACCAATGTATGTTAACAACTGTGGTTTACTAATAAAAGCACGAAAAAATAAACAGGCCCTGATTTTGGATATGTTTCGACATCTTGGGCATACGTGCCAAGCATACTCCAACCAGTTATCCAAAGCCTGCTTTAGGGAACGTTGAATTAAAATAGAAAGTCATAAAGTTTAACTGCTTATGTAATCACACGAAAAACTAGATGTAAACAAATTCATTTATAGCATCATTTAGAGAGAAGTGCAACCAAATGCCTTTGCCTTTGTGCCTATATTGCATGGGAAACCGAGCACGGTATTGAACTATACTTCCGTCTCTAGCTGGACCTTTTTTCCAGTTATAATGAATTTACTCATCCTTTCTGTTTCCGCTTTTTTTATCATTCATTGCCGTTGATAGCTCTTAACACTAGTACCCCTATCATTTGGTCGATGCATACTTTTCTTGGTCGACTTGATGTTTTATCCCTCTAAATTGGCCTCTAAAGGAAGAAGTTACTTTATTTCGTTATTGGTTTGCGTGTATTGCCGAGTGACCTTTAATCTTTGTTGATCTGCTAAATGGATGAATGTTGCCATACAGTTTGTTGTAGGTAGATGAAGGTTTTATTTGACATAAATTGAGAGCTAGATGCAGTGAAATTGCAAGTAGAAAAAAGCATCTAAATTTTTTAACATCCAAGTCAGTTATCCTTTGCCTTTTACCACACCCATGTATTTTTATTCTGTCGTTCATGACGTGTGTATCCACTAGTTGTATCTCCTGTGCACCTATGGTACATAACTCTGCTACTTGCAGTTTAAAGGGGAACTGCTGCTGAGACCAATAACCATATTCGCTTTATATCGCTGCGTGCCTATGGAATTCTCGGTGCAGAATTTTTTTCCAATGAATATGTGAACGTTCATAAAGTATGCCTTACAGCTTTATTTGTACTTAGTGTCATTTCGTAAGTTAAAAAAAGAGTAAATACTTTTGAAATTAGGCTTACCAATTAGAGGGAATAGAATCTGAAGACAGATTTAGGCTGCAAAAATCGGTGCCAGAGGAATGTTGTACTTGCATGGAAATTATTTATTTCTAATGCTATCAAATCTAAGTAAAATTTGAGAAATAAAAAAAATGTCAATGTCAGAAGTCTTCGAAGACTTAGTAACATCAGCCTTTAAATTATAAAAGTTAAAATTGTGCCCTGCAGCAGAATTGGAAAGCCCATGTATTCTGTTACCTATTCTAACAACAATAAATACTTAAGTTAACATAGAAATACAATGAATTTATTTTAAGTTAAGGATTCTATTATTTTTTCAAATTGAATATATCATCGATTAATGGCATTTTACAGTTCTTACATTGCTTTTTTTACGTGCAAGAATTTACATAGTAAGTCTAGCAATGAAATTTCGCGAAGATTTTGCGAAAAAGCAATTAAACCCCAGTTTCTTTTAAAATTACAGATGCGTTGCCCAGTTTGAAACCTGGCTAACCAAAATCCTGGTCCAGTAGTAAAACTACAGGATTTTATAGTTTTCACTGCCTGATGATGTCTATTAAAATTAAGAGCTTTTAAAGCAAATGCTTGTGAAAGCAGTTTATTGGAAGGTTCAAAAAAAGGTTGGGTCACAGTGTGTAAAGAAATAATATTATTTTATCCAAGAATATGTACTGGAGAATGAATCCCAAGGCAGAAGGATTACGAAAATTTTAGAGAGGGATATGATAACACGGTATCAAACATAAAGATCCAATTGGATTTAGAAAGTTAAGACTGAAGCAGGGAAGACTGATAGCAAGCAGGCTAATCCTAGTGTAGCAAGAAAAAGGTTAAAGGAAGAAACTCTTAAAATTGAGGTCGCCTGGCCTGGATGTAGTACAAGGTTACTGGATTAAGAATATCAAGTCCCAATAAGTGAGAATATCAGCAATGTTTAATTAATGTTTCTTCATGGGCAATGTCCTGTTCTGGTTGAGAAAAGGAAGAGCTTTCCTTTTCATTAGAGACAAAACTAAAAGGAGCACGTCTACAGATTATACACCCATTACTTCTTTATCAGTTATTTGAAAACTGTTGACCAGCATAATCTCGTAAGGAATTTGTTACCATCTAGAGACGAAGAATGTATTACCGGAAGAACAAAAAGATTGCAAAGAACGATTAAGAGGTACTGAAGATCAACTTTGGATTGACAAAATCATAAGTGCAAGAAAAGCCAAGTCGGCGTGACAGTGGGCTGAATCGATAGTAATAAAACCCTCCATATGGTTCCGATTTGGGGTTTTTAATTGGCTTGATATCTTTTTTGAATTGGCGATAAAAGTGGGGAAGTTGACGGTTACAGGAGATTCTTTTGGGAAGGTGAAAATAAAACAGAAAATTTTCCCAGGGGACAGTTTATTTCCTCTCTTTTTTGTTAGCAGCTCAGTTATTCGACATGAAGTCAATGAACTTAGACAAGCAGGCCCAACGATAGACCAAGTATTATTATACATCTTTTTCGTGGAGGGTCTAAAGTTAGCATACATTAGTGAGTACAGTACGTACTTTCAATGAGGACAGAAAAATGGAATTTGGCATAAGCAAGTACCAGGTTTTAATCATGAAGGAAAGAAAATTGATTTGCAATGATGGCGTCGAGATGTCTCCAAGTGACAGAATGAAAAAGATTAGTGCATAGAATGGGTACAGATATTTAGGTATTTTGGAAGCAGACGACATTTTTAATGATGGGATAAAAGTAAAAATAAGATCAGAATATGTACTGGGAGTCGAGAGAAGCTTGAAATATCTTGTTAATAGTACAATAACAACATATCAATGCCGCGGACTATAGGTATAGTTTTGGAAGTTTTTGTTGGTATGAGTAGAAATTGCAAAACCTGATTGGTTAAAAAAGAAAGTTGATGACATTATGTTGTGTGTTCCGCAAAAAAGGTCAATCCAGAGTTAAAATGCTTGTAAAGAAGTAACAAAAGTAAAGTAAAAGTAAAGATCTACTGTAGAAAAGGTGTGAGTTCAAACAGAAAGGACTTTAAAAACCAGAGATAATTTGCCAAACAGTTGAGGCTAAATCAGTAAAAATAAAGAGATAACCACCGACGAATATAAAAGTTTCAGCAGGAGACATTATTTAGCAACAACAGGAAATTTCTCCGAAAAACAACCAAAAGTGGAAGGGAAACGAAGTACCGAATTCAGACCAAGTAAAAACACTGGAATATCTGGAGTAGAGGGAAAGCACAAGAAAAATGTAAAGTCACTTAGGGGAATATTACGAGGACGTTCAAAAAGTTGCAGATCAAGAGAAAATTTACATTACAAAAAACACAATTGAGAAAATAATGAGACAATTTCCCGACTGGAAAGTTTCGGGGCCAGATGGTGTCCAAGGATTGCGGGTAAAACTTTGAAGGGCAGCACCTCCAGCTTGGATCAAACGTAAAAGAAATGCTTGAAGGAAGATAGAACACTGCTCTTGATGATGAAGCGAAGAATAGTGCTTATTCAACAATATAAATATGTTCTAAAACATGTCTCCCTTTTGCATGGAAATACCACCAGGCATATTCTCTTAAGAAATATTCAGATACCTGTAGGGCAAGAATAATTACTCGAAGAGCAAAAAGGATGCCTGGGTAAGTCAAAAAGAGTAGTACAAGCTTATGATCTTAAGTCCAGCAAATGATAAGAACACCAGAAGTAAAGATATTTCAAGTGTAACTAAAGCGAAAATAGTTCCTCTTGAACTCCTCTTCTTAACATAACGAATAACCTTCAAATTTGTAACTATCACATATGTACCGACTCATCAAAGACAATTACGTTTCAAGTACAATAAAGTAATGATAATAAATAATAAAAATAATAATATTAATAAATTTTAATATTAATCAAAATTAATTAATAATAATTGTAGTAATAATAATAATGATGATAATTGATAAAGAAAGAAGTAGGAAGGATTTGGATGATGAGTCACAGTGATACCTGTGGTTATTGATGTATCGGGAGACATCCTAAATAGATTAGAAAAACATAGACAAATCTGAAGCTAAGATTAAGCTACGGATAATACAAAAGACAGCACTCTAAGACAAAGCAAATGTCAGGGACATAAACTTAACCTGTTTTGATGTCTTGTCTGTGTCTCGCCTTGTCACGTTATCGTGTTGTGCCAAGTTTGCCTTTTATATCTGGCCTGGGGAATGTGGCTCGAAGAGGATATGCAAATGGCTAACAAGTAGGTCATGATCGTTAAAGCTAAGTTATGTGAATTCAAATATGGATGTACAGAGGTTATAATAGTAAGAAAATAACAGTGAACCATATTCTTAATTACAATTCCTTGACTCGACTTATCTTTATGGAGTTTAGTGACTTACAGAAAGACCTCGAGGAAGGTTTTGTCCTCATGAAAAAGAGCACCAACAAAACCATTCCTAATTTGTTGTTAACTACTTTCTTAGGTTATGGACCAAATGAACAACATCTTCAAGTCTTACAACCAATGCAATGAACATTATAATAACAGTAATAATGGAAATAAATATCTAAACACCAGAGAAACAGACAAAAAATATAATAGATTCATTAGATCATTAACATAATGCGGATTGCGGAACGGCTGCAGCTTCAAAGACAACGGTTCTCATTTCTCAAAAGGCAAACAAAAACATACTATTCTGTGCCAAGAAAAAAACGTGATTAAAACTCAAGACAAAGCCAAGTATATGAATTAAAAGAATAATTGTAATTCATTTATTATTATACCATTTTTTGTTGTTTAGAAAATGCATTGAATAGAAATAAAAATAAATGAAAATTGTCATTTTTAGCCAATTTTTTTGTGTCAAAATATGAAACGTCACAAATTTCACCATGCCACTGCCACTCGTTTTCTGAGTACCATCAACAAATTGATTGTGCTGAACGTCCATTGTTCCCGTCCTATGCTACAGCTTCTATTGACCCATGTAGAGCCACTGACGTTGTCCTATCCAAATAAAAAGTAAAAATATATAATATCTTAACTAGCATATATTTTATTACTTATCTTTTCAGATTTTTCTAATAAATACTCTGTTGCAATGTCTTTCACTGGATTTTGAAATATAGTTTATTCTATGTCTGGAATAATGAACTTTGTATATTATATTTTGTTTTTAGATATTTTTTTAACAAATTAGGTTTTTTGCAAACAGATATTCTGTTGTAGATTTTATCCAATCTTTTAAATTAAATTTTACTTATTCCCCAGAAAGTTGTTATACTGGTAGACTGGTTATAAAATTTGGAATAGTCAGTAATCAATAATCAATTATTTCAAGATAATTTTCTATAATTATTGACAAGAGTATACTGACAAAGCTAAGAGTAAAACTGCATAAGTTGATGATTAGACTTATGCTGCTGTGTAGAATTGAATCCCTTGGTGTTGAAAAGTTTGAAGAATCAAGTATATATATATATTATGAGAGTTATGACTCAGAAGCTCTGTGTTGCACTGATGAGCCCACAAAGGGCGAAACGGTACTGTCTGCAGATTGAGTATATATATACAAGATGGAGAAAAATAACACTGTTAGAAAAACGTGGCAAAATAAGAAAGGGAGGAAGAAAAAAACGTTTCAGGCGAAAAGAACGACGGATAGATAAAATCAGAAAGCGGTTGTGGAGGGAAAAGAATTACATATCCATATGGTATAAGATAAAGCAGTATGGAAACGTCGTATTCAAGAGGCCAATCCTGTTCCTTGTATTGGAGTCTAAAAAAATAAGAAAGAAAAATAATAATTGATATCATATAATATTCTCAGACTCTAATAACGAAGAAAGGGAATATTGTTCAGAAAAAAAAAAAAAAGAATTGGTTGGTCATCTTCTTATGTACACAAATCATAATTACTATGGCATGCATTTGTATAAGATTCTTTCATGGAAACATAGCATAAATATTTTGTCCCAAACGTAAAAACCTGGGAAGTGCTACTCCGGCGGGTCCACTCCTATATTAAAAGTGGTACTCATCCTTGTTTCTAGCTTGACTGAAAAAGGGGTGTAAATTTGTGTCAATCCAAGGACCTATGGTTTTCAAACAGGGGTAGTTTTCTAGTCCACAGTCAGAAATTTTAGAAAAAAGGGCCATTTATAGAAAAAATGTTTGAACAACCTAATTGAAATACGTTTTAACGAAGATTGATAAAGATATATTTGGTGGGTCCTTTAAATTCAAGAAAGATCTTTAGTACTAATTCAGATTTAATATAATAAGATTTTTGATAAGAAAGGGGAGTACAACACATTTGTTATACTCCCCTTATACTCCACATTTGAAGTTGAAGTATGGCAAAGCCTTTTGCAAACTGTTTCAAGACAGGATTTGAATGAGCACCTTTGACACACATGATTCTTTTACTCGACCGTTTTAATTCGTAATTTTCTTTCGATTTCAAAACCGATAGTTACATGGTTGTTTTCAGTAGTAGAGTGGTTTCTTCCTTTGATTTTACATGCTGTCTAGTTTTACTCATAGCCTATTGCAAATTTGCTACCCTAGACAACACTGTAGTAAAGGCAATTAATTAATTAAATTATACAAGAAAAGGAGAACCTCTTCTTCTTCTTTCTCTTTCGGCTGCTCCCATCAGGGGTCGCCACAGCGGATCATGCATCTCCATTTGGTACCGTCCTCAGCGTCCTCTCTTCTCACCCCCAGGGCTCTCATGTCCTGTGCAATTGCATCCATGTAACGTCTCCTTGGTCTTCCTCTTTTCCTCCTCCCAGGCAGATGCATCTCTAACATTCTTCTTCCGACGTAGTTCTCTTCCCTTCATCACATGTCCAAACCATCTAAGTCTTGCCTCTCTTTGCTTCATTCCTTCTAACCTGTGCTGTTCCCCTGATGTACTTATTTCGGATTTTGTCCAGGCGTGTGACACCAAGCGACCACCTCAGCATTCTCAATTCAGCCACTTCCAACTCAGCTTCTTGTTTCTTTGTTGTTGCTACCGTCTCAAGCCTATACAACAAAGCTGGTCTCAATACTGTCCTGTATACTCTTTCTTTCACTTTTGGCGATAGCCTTCTGTCACACAGTACTCCCGTTACCTTCCCCCACCAATTCCATCCTGCCTGTATTCACTTTTTCACTTCCCTGTCGCATCCCCCATCATATTGCACTATGGATCCCATGTACTTCAAGTCTTTAGCCTTTGTCACATCTGATCCTTGCATAGTTATTATGTCATCCTCTCTCCCATTTAGCACAAGATATTCTGTTTTTGCTCTACTTGCTTTCATTCCCCTCTTTTCTAGGGCATCTCTCCCCTTCTCCAGTTTTTATTCAGCCTAGTTCATTGTCTTGCCGCACAGCACGATGTCATCAGCAAATATCATTGTCCATGGTGCTTCTTTCCTGACTTCGTCAGTGAGTCGATCCATGACTATGGCAAATAGGAAGGGGCTCAGCGTTGATCCCTGATGGAGACCAACCTTGACTTTAAACCAATCAGTTATTCCTGCTGCACTTCTGATGGCAGTCTCGTTGTCCTTGTACATATCTTTCACTAGTCTTACATATTTTTCTGCTACTCTGGATGTTCACATGCAATGCCATAATTCTTACCTTGGTACCCTGTCATAAGCCTTTTATAAACCTACAAAGACACAATGTAATTTCTTTTGTCCTTCTCGGTGTTTTTCCATCAAAATGCGCAGAGCAAATAGCGCGTCTGTTGTGCTTTTTTCTGGCATGAAGCCGTACTGTTCCTTACTGATCTCCACTTCTTCCCTGATCCTTGCATCCAAGACTCTTTCCCACAAGTTCATGGTGTGACACATTAACTTGATGCCTCTGTAGTTGCCACACTCTTACGCACCTCCTTTGTCCTTATACACGGGGATCCATTCGACTGGCATTTCTTCAAGCTCAAAGTTCTTATTGGAGAGCTTTGTGAGCATCTAGGTCTAAGTCACCTAAACACTTCCATGCTTCAATAGGTATATTGTCTAGACCTACAGCCTTTCCATTTTTCATTTTCCTCAATGCCTTCCTGACTTCACCTTTGTCTATCCCTCCAACTTCACGTTCAACTCTCTGAGCTTCTTCAGTTCTGACTTCTCTGGGGTTTTCAGTGTTCATGAGACCTTCAAAGTAGCTTTTCCATCTTTCCAACACCTCATTTTCACCTGCTAATAGCCTTCCATCTGCATCCTTGATGACTCTAACATGTTGGATGTCCTTTGATGCCTTGTACCTTTGCTTCGCAATCCGGAATAAATCCTTTTCTTCTTCCTTTGTATGCAGTCTGTCATAAAGACCGTTGTACCCTCCTTCCTTTGCTTTGGCTACCTCTCGTTTTGCTTGCTGTCTTCTGGTCACATATTTCATTCAATCCTCCTCTTGACCTGATCTGTCAAATGCCTTCTTTGCTTCCTTCTTGCTTTGGATACTCTCTTGTACTGCATCATTCCACCACCATGTTTCCTTGTCTGGTCTACTCCCACTTGGTGTTACCCCCAGGACTGATTTGGCTGCTTCTCGGATTTTTTTAGTAAGTTCAGACCAATTTTCAAGCACATCCGTGATTGAACTTAGTTCTTCTTGTAACTCATGATTGAACTTCCTCCGACACTCAGCTTCTCTCAGCTTGCACCACTTTATTCTTGAAAAGAAAAGGAGAACAACCTGCGTGTAAAAGTGCTGACACTTGACAACTAGGGGAGAATGTGCTCCATTTCTGTGCTTACCTCTACTATTGATATATAGTGTCAGGTTCATAATGTTAAATAGTTTCCCCTTCATAGTGTGGCTTGTGACTCCGAACTAACTGTAATCCTCCCAGCTTCACCGGCTGGGTTATTCTGTCACTGTCTACATATCTTTCGTACATCGACGATGTTTGTTTGCTTGATACCTAGTTTTAGCATTCAAATTCTAGTTTTCCAATTAGGTTCTTAACCTTCCTCCAATAGATTTTCCTGTTTCTCATCCTTTTGATGTTTGTACCGAATCTATCTGAAAAGAAGCTGGAAGCTCTACAAGTCATAACAGTCATTCTTCGCTTGCACCAGACAACGATATCGAGTTTACTCCTTGTTGGTACTTGGAACAAGAATTTGGAAATTATGCTAAGGGCTTTCGAACTGGTGCAGCGATCGTGAAGTTAATGTCAAACCATAGCAAATACACTTCCACGATTTCTTTCCGAAGAAAAAGTTATCTTGCAAAGAATGATATCTGCTGCTGTTTTCAAGCATGACATGCCCAAATTACAAACTTTATACATTCTGTTTTAGAGGTGCTAAAATGTTTCCATTAAGAGAGTTGATGACAGGAGGCAGTTCGCCAGAACTTTTGCTGTTAATTTGGATGGAAAATCCTTGCTGATTCAACTTATTTATTAGAAAAAATATCAACACTGCCTTCCAAAATGTGAAAAAAAATTTTTTTNAGTTAATGTCAAACCATAGCAAATACACTTCCAACCGAACAACGGTAAATCTGTAAAAAAGAATGTTCAAAAATGGAGCCAGCAATTTCAAGTTTAAGAAAGCTGGAATATCTAACCCTCTAGAGAGTAACGATAAATCAGTGCACTCGAGTTGACAGATCAGTGAGTAAGAGGGGTGCTAGATTCTATGGAATGTCATAAAGGTAAAGGGACAATTAGAAAAATCAAACTATCGCCACGATTTCTTTCCGAAGAAAAAACTATCTTGCAAAGAATGATATCTGCTGCTGTTTTCAAGCATGACATGCCCAAATTACAAACTTTATACATTCTGTTTTAGAGGCGCTAAAATGTTTCCATTAAGAGAGTTGATGACAGGAGGCAGTTCGCCAGAACTTTTGCTGTTACTTTGGATGGGAAATCCTTGCTGATTCAACTTATTTATTAGAAAAAATATCAACACTGCCTTCCAAAATTTGAAAAAAATTTTTTTTCCTGAACCTTTCTCCGTTAGTTTTACAAAAACCCGCTGGCCACATACCAACAAGTCAACAGATTGTTTTGAAGGGATTACCTTTCCTTATCTTGAGAAGAGGAAAGAAGAGAAAGGTTAATCTAAAATGCAGCACTCTTCGAAACTCATGGACATATTTAAAGGTAAGATAATGCCACTCTGAAAGCATTGTGGCCCAGTATTAGTTCAGCTGAAGAAAGGGATCGACCCAGATAGCATAAAAATCGCATCAAAGTTGTATAATTTGAAACCCTTACACGCATTCTGGATGACTGATCTCTATAAATATCTTTTAGATAACAAAGACATGATTGTTAACTGCTTCCATAGTGCTGGGATATCATAAGCAGTGGCAAAAGCTTACACAATTTTTTGAACAGGTTGAAAACCCTTTCAGAGAAGGGGTTACTCTCTTCAGCGAAATGAAAAATACTGGAATGAAAACAAGACATTTTTACCACCATGTTAGTAGGTTTAACTAATCTCTTTAAAATCTGATTTTGAAGTTTTAAGCGATTGAAAATTAAAAGGTGGAAAAAAAGAAATCTAGGTTAATATTCATCGCATCACAACTTGTACAAGCCACGCGTTTTGAATATTTCTTGGTCATGGGAATTTCCGAGCCCTGTTTTAAAAGAGAGAGCTCAGTGCTACTGCAGGATTTTTTACTTCGGTGCTGTTCACTTTTAATGTTTTGTTAGAAACGGACTTGCTGCAGAACGGTGACTTGCTTGCTTGTTGTAATACATAAAGTGAAAAAATAAAAATCCGTTATCAAGAAAACAAATTTTTTTGTTAATTCAAATTTTTGTTTTTGACAAAATTTTTCGTCGGACAAACTTTTTGTCAACTTGGAGAAATTTCGTCACTTTCGTCCAAAATTGTTTTGTCCGATAAGGTATTTAACAATTGATATTAAACTAAGTGAGGTTGCCTGGTATATTGTGAAAAGTCGCTGTATTTCTATTAATAATTTGCTACTTCGTACAAGTAACCATCTCATATTTCTTTTTATTACGGTGTTATCGCCTATGTACATGCTTTTTATGACTTACTGGACTTGGTTATTGTAGTAAATAAACAAAAAATTAAAATTTGAACGCAGATAGGTAAAACAGATAGACAGAAAAATAGAAAGCGTGGGAGGTGGGTTATAATGAATAGCTTGGTAGCCTGGATTTTGGCCCTCAGGTCGTCTGTTGCACACCCCTGATCTATAGTTTTGCCCCAGGCTTTTTTCCAATCCCATTTGTGTTGTTGTATAGTATTTCAGGAATCTGGTTATGCAAACTCAACTACATATTACTTCCAGATCTTAGTCCAGCTCAACGTCCCCTTTATTGTCCAATCTGACTCTGCAGTGAACATCCAATCAGATACATATTACTTTCTCTCCGATTGCTTTGGTATAAACCACATATACCACACGCTGCTGCTTATTCATCGACAAAGATTTGGAAGGTTTGAATCCAGTCCCTCAGTTCGTTTAGATAGCTCCAACAATGTTGCTATATTGTATACATATATATCATGTCATTTACTTTCTTTTCTCCCCGCTACAATTTCATATGGACGTCAAGTGGACTGATCAAGATTCCTGCATCTTTTGATTTCTTTAGCACCATGACGATGCTCACCTGTTGAAAGTATCTCAATACATGATGTTTGTGACATTTAGAGTGCATCATTTTAACGGTACAAGCCTGCAGTCTTTATCATTTTAGAAAGCCTTAATCATTTCCTAATAAACCACCTGCTTACTTGTTTGTTTTCTTTGCTAAGTCCCACGTCCTAGATTAGTAAAAATCATACGAAGCCATTCTGTAGCCCAAATTCCAGTTACGATACCTAAACTTTGGTTTGTCAGTTGCTTCTAAGTCTTTATCTGCCTACATCTAAATGCTCTCGGTCACATGATGTCTATGTATCAGTGACCCTTATTTGGTTTTCCCCAAAATTTAGCTATCCGTTCTGCTGATATTTTAGCTTTAAAAAGGGGGGACTTTATATGTTTCCACTAAAGCTACTCCTTTTTCCAGGTAATGGTTGTCCACTCCGCTGTCGCTAATTATTCTCTTCCTCCTTTTTGAGCCGCTAATTATTCTCTTCCTCCCTTTTCTTTCTTTCACCTACCTTTGTNGCCATTCTGTAGCCCAAATTCCAGTTACGATACCTAAACTTTGGTTTGTCAGTTGCTTCTAAGTCTTTATCTGCCTACATCTAAATGCTCTCGGTCACATGATGTCTATGTATCAGTGACCCTTATTTGGTTTTCCCCAAAATTTAGCTATCCGTTCTGCTGATATTTTAGCTTTAAAAAGGGGGGACTTTATATGTTTCCACTAAAGCTACTCCTTTTTCCAGGTAATGGTTGTCCACTCCGCTGTCGCTAATTATTCTCTTCCTCCTTTTTGAGATAGGCCATTTTTCTTTCTTTCACCTACCTTTGTTTATAACAGATTTCTTTTTCTCTCCTTAACTGCCACTCCAACAGTCTCTACTCTTGATCTAAAGATTCCACATGCTGTGTTCTTTTGTTTTCAGAACGCTCTTGCACACTCTCTTATTCTTTTTAAAGTTTTAGCTATTTGTCGATTTCACCCTTTCTTTAATGTTGATTGTTTAATCTCAACTAATAGCTCTAATTATAACACCATTTGCCTCGATCTGTTCTCCGTCATTGTTTATTTCGTCGTTTACTTTGATTTTTTTTCTTATTGACCTTGTGCTGGTTGGATTTGTTCCGTATGATCTGATACTCTCTAAAATTGCATCTATATTTTCCAGGGGAAAGACTTTTATTCTTCAACGCGCACTTTAGTCTTTGAAGTGAATTCTATGCTGCTGTTAATTTTGTTTTGTTTTGTTTTATCTGTTAATATTCCTTCGTACATTTATTTATTTGTTGCAATAATGTATGGTCTTACCCTCTAAGCTACTATTGATCTCCATATTTCATATATTGTAATGATTCTGTTGGAAGTGGGTCTTCCCAATGATGAGTGAATGACTTCATGGTTAAGGAGTACTCCTTTAAGTCACATATGAAGGCTCTTTATCCGGAAGATGTTCCTCGGGTGAGCAGCAAGAACCCTATCGGTATCCTGCTACTGCTAGAATAAGGTGCAGTAATGTAGTAAACAAGAAAGTGATAGATTGCTTTTGGAGTTAATGGCCGTTTGATGACAAGGGGATACCTATCAGAAGCTAGAGACAAAGAATGTTTAGAAAATGAAGATTATGGAGTATATTTAATTCAAGGGAACAAGGGGTTTGTGACCAGACGAGGGCCACCAGAATGAATGGTTGGATAAGAGATTCTGATTTGTAAAAGACTTAAAGGAAAATCCAAGGTTAACTTAAGAACGAGGATGTTAGTTTTAGGGAAGAGGTTTACATTAGAATAACGGATAAGGAATTGGGGGTCAGATGTGACCAGGAGGTTGACAGCAGTAATCGGATAGAAGGTGTTGATATAAGAAGACGTGATATAAATGAAAATAAATCCATCGATATTGAATTGGAGCAAAAACAAAAACCGATTGTGAAAGAACAAAAGTAAATGATGGTTGAAGGAAGAACAATTGAAGGAATAATATTCAAAAAGTTGATAGGAAGACTTTAAGATGTAAAACTGAAAAAGTTAATGGAGTCAACAAACTCATGAAAACTAGTAACAAAAACACAAATAAATGACCTAATAAGGGCTACAAACGTTTATGCTGTGCAACACCTAGGTTTTAGGAAATTGTGTCTGTTGGAAATCTAGAATACCGATGAATATCAAAAGAATTGAGACAGGAAATAAACTTAATTGAAATAGAATACAAAGACAAAAAGGTAAAACTGAAAGATTTGAAAGAAAAATATGTAATAAAAAGAAAAGGATTAAGAGATCTTGTGAATCTTTGGAATGTGATTGAGGGACATCAGAGGATTATTGCAAAGAGCGCTAAATTTAATCGTTATGAGCAGAGTATTACTCAATTCAGACTGTTTATCGTTGCTTGGAAGAATTCTACTCACAATTCAAGAGATGTACTGGACGCCGAAGAGAGTAAGAAATTTGGAGTAGTGAAAAGGCACAGCAAAACGGGTGGGCAGCTACAGTATCTAAAGAATGAAGGAAAAAGTTATCACTTCCAAGAAAATGAGAGGGTTAGTGTTGAAAATGTAAAAAAGGAATGTCGAAAGATCCCGAATTGGAAAGTTTTAGGGAAGAACGTGGCCCAACCTTATTGTATTAAGAACCTTACACCTTATAAAAGAAAAGTCAATTATGGTTACAGACACCAAGAAAGAAGAAATATGGAAAGAATTTCTAGAGAGTAACAGTGCTAGGAAAGAAGCTCAAGGCACAAGCTGCACTCGGAAACCTCGACAGAGAATGGTTGAAGTATCATTGCAAAATATTTAATGGAATGAATAGCCTTTAAAGGTGTAACCAAATAAAGAAATATCCAGGATGCATTGACCATCGAAGCACTTGTTGAAAGAGAAAGACACATAGTTCTACAGTGTGAAAGGAATTTAGGTGTTTTAGAAAGTTCATGGCTAATCAAATTGGCGACTCAATTTCAGACCAGGTTTAAAAGTTTCAAATGGAAGTATAATATTCCAATATTAAAAGAACAATACTCCATACATAGCTGGATTGAATATTTGTTGAGGTGGAATAGTTGTCTAGAAGAGATTGCTTATGGCAGATAAAGAGAGGCAACTTCCATGGAAACTGTCTTGGTAATAGCTTATACATTGGAATTTCAAGAAAGATCCTAAGAGAAGGAAAGCCAAAGAAGCCTAAAAATAAAGCTATTGGGGAGTCAAGTGTCATTCTGTTGGAAAAACTGCGGCTGATAAAAAAAAGCTTGAGCTTATGACATTTAAAAGCAACCAGCCTTTTTCTTTCCCACTCAGCTACATTGCGAAGGTCATCCTAGAGAATATTCGTCATTCTAAGTTTGCCAAAGAGAGCTGATTTATCGAGGCAAGAATATATGCTAGTGTCGTCGGCAAACAAAACTAGCTCTGAAAGGATAAACGGGCAAATTATTTATAAATAGTAGAATTAAATTTTGTCTAAGAGAGTTCCGAGGAATACCAGATTAACAAAATTACTACTGGAGGGGCAGCCATTCAGCAAAACCTAGAACGGCAACCACATAGATAATGCTGATCTGGGTACGGATTATATGCCTTAAGTATTAAAATAAAATCAGAGTGCCAAACATTATGAAAAGCCTTTGAAATGTAAAGAGGAATATACCTTCGAGGGCACGATGAAAACGTTCAGCAGTAACAAACAAGATGTCAGCATTAGACTCTGGTGAACGAACGCCATACTAGTGTTTGAAAGAAGGTTAGAAGATTCAAGGTAGTTAACGAGGAGTACATCAATAACAATGCTTATATTTGATAAAAGAATGATTCAATGATATTTGTTAGGATAAGAAAGCTCATCAGAGTTTTTAAAGACCAGGACAACAAGCACTACGTTCCACCGGGACATTTGTGTCATGGAAGAATGCTACCAAGGCTGGTGGGGATGTGAATTGTTTTGCGGAATACTGTTGGTACTTGAAATGAGACGTTGTGGCTACTCAGCAGAGGAGAAAGTCACTAAAAAGGTAATGTACAATCTTTATTTTTTGAAGTTTCTTAGATAAAATTCGTGCTTTTTACGAAGCACTAAATCCATAATTAAAGGAAATAAATAGCACTAAAGGGCATTAATAACAATTCTTTTACGACCTCGTATCTAAAAAATTTGACCTGATTGGACAAAATGAGTATGCTTTTTGGATTTTGCATAGCAAACTACCAAAGGGTTAACTATCACATGCTTGACCTTTAAAACTTCGCAGGCTAGTGTAATAAATAAAACAAAAATAGAAGTAATTTAGGTTTATCAAAATATGAAGCAGTGCGTGATTATCAGAAGAATTATTTCATTCATGAGAAATATCTTCTAGAGTAAAATTTCTTTCATAAAAAGTTGCAAAGAATTCGGATTTATTTATAGAGGATGCAAAGATTTTAGGTTTGTACCAATTCGATCTTTTTTCTAAGAAGATCTTTTAAAAGTGCCGAGGTTCCATACTCTGGCTTGACATTAAGTTATGAGTCCTTTTTATGAAGTTTTGTTTATTCTTTTCAAGAATCCTTTTGCAACAACTATGAGCAACTGTAAAGATTTACTTTTTCTGGGGGTGAGTATCTAACCTGCTAAGATTAAAATAATGGTTGCGATGATACTTAGAAGTATGGTGAGAGCCAAGGAAAGGAATGAGGTTTGTATGGGAATTTTGTTTATTGGAAACAAAAAACACAACAATGTCAGCTTAGCCAAGGTAAGCCTTTCAATGCACAATATTCAACTTCAAGTTTGGAGAAATTATTCTAATGGACAACCCACAGGAAATCACAAAAATCATCCCAGTCTTTTTCTGATAACTGTGAAAAGTGCAATGGTATGGTGATGCCCTAGTACCTGGAGAGACAGGAAAAATAGAAACTGTCACAATGCTATAACTAGAATGACCCAGCAGACAAAGTTGATTTAGTAAACATATGTTAGGAATAGAAGTAAGTAAGGGATTAGAGTAGAAGGGTTTTCATTGTCTCTTTTGGAAGTCAACAAGTTATGGTAAGTGCCGTGACCCAGAGAAGTTAAAGTCTTGCACTCCAGCAGGATCAATGACATAGGAATAAACAAACTATTTCCGTTGAGGTACATTAAAGTCTCCACTAATAAAAACATGCTGGATTAGGGGTGCTGAAGAAAAACTCTGTTAACTTTATTAAATAAAGAGTTGAGCTCAGGATAATTCTGCAAAGATGAAAAAAGGTAAGGAAAGAAAAGGTACCTATTCGACTCCAGAATTAAAAGCCTAAAACATATATAAGGTTAATCTTGACCTCTTCAATCGATTATAATAAACTGAGTTTAACGCACAGGGCTACAGAGCAAATCAATTAATGTGGTGTAGATAGGTCTTGCTGATAAGAGTGGCCAGACACCGATCCAAAATGAAACCAAATAGTTGGCAATTACCATATATTGTCCTGGACAGGAAACAAGGACATGGTAAGAAAATGCAAGCCGAATTTACTATTACCCCATGTCAGTTCCTGAGCCAGGGAAGAAGTATTAGTCTGGAACGTATGCAAGCCCATCTATGTAAAGTGGTTTTACTGAGATATCATCTCTAGATGGGTCTCTTTCCTTTGAATGAGCTACTTACTTGAACGACGAGCCTCATCTACCCAAAGCGACTGGTATAAAGGCGCAGGTGACCCACAGTAGCCTCTTCTCTAGTCAGTAGAAACTTTTACACTGAGGTTTAAAGAATAATTCACGCGGAAAAGCATGGAGCTGGAATCCGGGCTATGACAACTTGAACCAACGCATATCAAATTTTCACAGGAGTTTTTCAGGGTCATTTTCTTGTACAGATATTTTTTCCCCATTTTTAAACCCATTTTTTTCCCCAGAAAATGTAAAGGTGGCTGTATACTTCGTCATACCGTTGTTCTCAATCTTTCTACAAAAGAAGTAGACATGCATTCACAGCTGATATGAAAATTTCCTCCTTAACATAATCTACAAGATCGATATCAATTTTATTATAGATATTTTTTTAGAGTAATTCGTGTATCATTGACCTGATCCTGTGCAGCGTCTAGTAGGAGTTTAGTCTATTTCTTTATACACAAGTACCCTGACCAACCCACGTCTTCCACTTTTTCTGGGGATGTATAGCCCATTAATATTGATTTTGGGACAAAGAGCCCCGTGTACAATTTTGATTTTTCCCATTTGCTTATCCATCTATTTAACCTTCACCTTTGTCCATTGAATAATAACAGTACTGTAACAGCTTTCACTGCCTGTTCATTATAGTTAAATACAAGTTTCGTGCATTCATCTTGGTTTTCAAAAGTGATCAAACCTTAAATGAATGCGCTCGTAAATATTTTTTTCATAGCAGAATCCAATATCCCATTTAGTTCCAACAGTCCCGAATATTTTTTTCTCGATCTTAATTATAATTTCACAAGTTGGTAGTTTGATTCCTTTGCCAGCTTTTATTTTGTCTCTGTGTATGATCACAACATCATACTATTTCTGCAACTCCAAATTCCTTAATTCTATCTATACAACAGCTCGCAACAAGTTTGGACAGGAGACTGGATCTCACCCTTTGATTCAGTAAATAATCTGATGCTCTTCAAACATAGCAGGTGATTTAAAGTTAGACCTTCATTTTTAATTAACAGCCTATTAATATCACTATCACCTGATTCTGTAACTGCAAGATTTTCACATCTCTTGATAACTTGTCATATTTGGTAAATAATAATTTTCATAGTTATTGGTGTAATCGCTCAGCTCAAAGAGCTGGGGGCATTATAATGCGCTAGGTGATTACAAACATTGAATCAGGTTGAAATTTATTTGCAAAACTCTTTTCGCAGTCTTCGGGCTGTAGCAAGCAATACTATTTTAAATGCTTAGACAGCTATAGAGATTGCACTGGGATTCTTTTGGGTCCGCAACTTCTTAATCTCTCAAAGAAAATGGCAATCTATCCATCTAGCTAGCCAGCTATCTATCTATCTGTCATCATCACCAATATTATTATCACCAGCATTATTATTATCATCATTATTATTATTTCTTTACGTTTCCACAGCTTGCTATTATGTTTGTAGCTTTCAATGTCAGCTGTCTGCAGCCAGTACACCGAGGCAGCATTTTGTTATCTTTTACATCCTTCTGGTCTTAATAGCTTTGTTTCCCTGGGTTCCAGTATAGCCTTTTTCCTTTATCACTAAGTTTTCGTATTGCCCCTATCAATATCCTTGCCCTCTCCAGTAAGGCGAACTACTCAGTTTTTGTTATATAAAGCGATCCATTAGCTAGGGTCATACTCTAATCTCACCCTTAATAATATAAATTTGGAAAAATCAGAGTGTATTTTGAAAAATGAAAAGGTCTCTGCAATTAGTAGTGAGTGAGTATATAACAGGGAACTTCACAGTAGGGCCAGTAAAATTGTTAAAGACAATATTCATGTAACTCATAAACAATATATAATGGTGCCAAATGGGAGTAGATACAAGAGTAAAAGACGTCGAACTACTAGATTCCAGAGGATTACCAATCCGCGAACAAGGATCTTGAATTTGATGTTTTTATTTGTTATTTACTTGATGAAGCTCGATCAAGTTAAAACGCAATGTCTTACTCCCTGCTCTTTTAAGAACCAAAAGATCATCAGCAAATAAATTCAATCTTTATTTCTTTTATATTTAATAATCACGGCGCGAAAAAAAATAAGACTGTCTGTCATATAATTTATTTGCCAAGCTCGGTATCCGTTTTGCGGAATAAATTCTCTTGGTTTGTAAACCAGGTTCGATACATCTGCAATATCTTCCATCTTTCTTTACAGAATCATTACAGAAAGGTGGATAAAATTAGGTATGTGGTCTTGATTGTTATATCTTAAGACAGCAGAGGAATGCAAGAAATGTCAGACAAAACGATATTTCAAACTAAAACAATTTGATTAGCTCATTTTTTTATCACTAGATCAGGATGGAATGACTGTTTATTGGAACAAATGACTTGCTCTCTTTATATTAATGTTAAATCTACAAACCATGAGGATAAATTGTCTTGAAAACGAATTATAATCCCTCTCTTCGTGGTCTTAACACGATTTAGAAAGAATCAGGCTTTCATAACTAGGAAAAGTTTATTTTCAAGGTTCTATTATTCAGCATATTTGACACGTGATCTCAGATCTCAGAATAGGGAAATTCTGTTCTGTTCTATCTAATTTTGAGGTCCAGATCCAATATCAAATATTTTGGTTTCCTTAACTCTCTTTTGATGAATTCACCTCCTAATCTCGTGAAAACTAAAACAGACAGTTTTAATCATATATGACATATAAATGCTTAACTCCACCTCAAGTCCAACCTGCTGGCCTCAGAGTAGCGGAGAGGTATACATAGGGTCATGCCTGGACCATGTCATTGAAAATTATTGCTCAGATCCAACAAAGTAAACAGACTTTGCTAATGCAAGTTAATTACTGAATCTGGGTTAACTCCAGTAGGATACCCTGAAGCTTTGGTCACTTAGAGGGGTGTATGGCATTGCATGACGAATAAATCCAGGGAGAAACAAAGGTAGGTCGCACTAGAACCTTGATTGGAGACATTTGGGATCAACTGATCGATCGAGTTAATCGAGTTAATCATGTCAGTAACAGTGGGGCTCATCAGACTGCAACAAAGTGATTTAAACTTTGTACTAAATCAATATGTAGCACAAATCAGAATTCGGACAGGTCTAGAACGTCCCAAGAAGCGAAGCGCATTCTCACCTCCCAGTTAATGTAGCAAGAATACGACGTATATATGCGGAGGTCATGGTAACAGCTAAAGAAAGAGAATGAAAATGAATGTGAGAATACGGTTTTGGGATGTCGGCACAATGACAAGAAAGAGTTGAAAGATGACTGAATTCCCGAAAAAAAATCTATCAGTCTTCTCTGTGTACAAGTAACAAACTGAATTGGAAATAAAGCTCCTTACCTTGCATTGGTGATGGAAACGCGGGGTATAATGTAAGAGTGAAATTGGAGTTGATGTCTATAGTAGGTAATGTGTGAAGACCCAATGACAGAGTCTTAAAAGTCAAGCCGATAAAATGAGGGTAAGGGTGCAGTATCCTCCCAAAATATTCTTAACAGATGAAGTGCCATCAAGAAGTAAAAAATGAGTTTTCAGAAAAGATTGAAAATTTGTATTTGCATTGAGGAGTGAAGATAAATTGGTAGTAGGGGAAACAGGAATTGGGACGTTGGTGAGGAATTGGAAGAGTTGACAGGAGGACTGGGTTGATCAACGATAATTTGAAAAACTTCCAAAACATCATCATGACGAATTAAGAGGACGTATAAAAAGCAAGACAAGAGATGAGAAAAGAAGAGAAGAACGAGACTTTATTGCAATGTAAAAAGTTACAGGAAAAAATTATAAAATAGAATAGAGCAATGAAGGAGTGATAAAAGTATAGAAAGAAACTAAAACAGACGTACAAGAACTTGAAAAAGGAGGAAAGGAAAGATGTAAAAAGCCATATTTGGGTTATATGACGAAACATACAATTCTCTGAAGTATGAACAGGAAAACAATCTCCAGAATTGCAAAGAAACAAGTGCTTAGTCAAAAGATTTGACAACGATGTCTTTTATGAGAAACAGTACAGATGACAAGAATGATGGCAAGACAAATACAAACAGGAGGAGAGGACAGCAAAACAGTGTAAATTCTGAAGCAAAAAGGAGCTCCACTTGATTGTGGAAATTATAGAAAGCGCCTATCTCTTCAAAGTAATAGAACTGATTCGATTCCAAAAGCTGAGGAGCATCGTAATAATTGATGAGATGTAATTTAACTTCACCAGAGGAAAAGAGACAGCTGATACAGTATTTTCTAAGTCTTTGGTACAGCAGCTACAAGAAAATTATAGAAAAATAATATGAACTGTTTTGTATCTTTGTAAATCTGGAGAAACAGCACGATCGATTATCAATATAATTAGTGCATTGGTGGCCAAGGAAGTGTAGGGTCTCAACTCAAAAGTTATTACCAGACTACTGAAGGCATCTTATAGGGACGTTGAAACCAGAGCAATGCCATTTATGAAAAACACTAGACTGTTCGGGGTTGAATTAGACCTCCACTAAGATTCAGTATTGATTCCATACCTCATCATTCTGGACACTATTAGTAGTTGCTTCCACAAAGAAAAGCATAGAGACTCCGTTTCGCAGATGATCTGGTGCTTAAATCGGTAACGGAGATAGCCCTGTAGCTAAATTTGCTAGGGTAGCAGGAGAGTAGGACAAAGCATAGCTTAAAGGTACACACTAGTAAGAATACGATGATGAACACCAGTCAAAGGAATCTTGACTAGGAGGTCACCGATCTACACGTGACAACGCTAAAGCAGATGAACAATTTTTTAACTTCTCTGTGTCACAATGAATGAATTAAGAGACAGTAAACAAGACGTAAGAAAATGAATTATGAGCTAGCTTGTCTTAAACGGACATCTTATATGGGCATCTTTTGACAATAAGCTAACAAAACGTAATTACAAAAACCTAGAGGGGCGAGATCGAAGAAGATAGACCATGTAGTAGACAATGCAGAAGAAGAAGAAGAATAAAGAAGCTGGATTTCTGCTTTTCATCCTTATTACTATATTTGCTTTCTTAGGCTTAAATATATTTTTTTCTTTTATTCACTCCATCTTAAAGAATTCTTTAAGATGGAGTGAATAAAAGAAAAAAAATATACGATTCGAATCGAAAACTGAACATTGTACAATGTTAATTCTACCTCCAATTACCTCCGATTTCAGAAACAAATCACTCAGTCTCAAGACTTCAATATTTCAGGTCACACATAATGTTTTCTAAAGCAGACGTCAAAATTCGAAAGGCATTGGTTTGAAAATTATGGAATCAATTCAAGAAAATCAGGCAATGGAGCATCAATGAAAGAATAAAAATTGATCTTTCTACGCGCTACTCCAGATTTCGGGTACCAGATAATCTGTCAAAATAAAGAACACTTTTGATAGTCACATGCTGTGACGTCACAAAGGCAAATAAAATTGACATAGTACTACATTAAGGCTATAATCCACTATATAGATACTAAAATGATAAATAAATAGAAAGAGTTTAAGCCAATATTAAATATGTGCTTTTGCACAAAGTAATTTAATAAAACAATTTGGCTTACTTACCTTTTAGTTGTACTTAGATAAAGAATGGATCTCCTTTAAAAGCTAAAGATTGGAAAGGGGTTTTTCATAAAATTCAGTGCACGTCATAGCATTGTTGTAATTTAAGAAAAGTGCCGAGTTGACGAATGAAATAAACATCTGAGTTTTGTGCATTGTCCAAAGGTTTTTCATCAAAGAGAGCTGGCGTTTGAGGGGTGCATTTGTTGCAGGCATACAAATAAACTCCGTGTGTCGAAGAAGCCGTGTGTCTATTATGACCAACTTTGAGGAGTGTTTAAAGACCTCGTACCACCTCTACACAGGTGTTGCAGCAGACTATCCACAATCTGACAATTTTTTAATAGTCAGAAAAAGCTGCAAATTTCGGACTTCTTTAAAAGCTTGGTTGTCGTCAATGTGGAAAAACACAATTGCATCTTCCTCCAGAGACTTCTGCACTGTATCCAAGGATAGGGGTGAACGTAACAGAATCCAAACAAAACATTAAATATTTTCAGTCCAGGATTGGTTAGTTCACAGCTGTCGAAAAGAAAAGAAAACTCGACAGGCCTACTTATATGAATCCACACCGGCGGTTACGCACCTTCGGGAGCAGAACAATCGTGATGCTTCAGTCTTCAAGTGATAAGCACAACCCTTAAATGATGACGCTGAGTACCTTAATCAAGCTGATGTTGTCTCCTTCTAGTTTGCAGACATCAAAGTGAAATATATAGGTTTGGGCATGGACAAAGTTTAACCAGGCCTCAGACAAAAGACTGTTGAAAAATGTACTGAGAATAGTAGGACATAGATCTGCTGAAAAATTCTCCTTCAACGGTACAAACAGTTGAAGAATGCATTCAAGTGAAGGAAGAAGGGAGAGCCATGTTATGCCACAATTGATTAAGACTTTCTTGTCTTTGACTTCTACGGTTGCGCAAAAGTCCTTGAGGTTTGTAATTCGCAGAGTGAAGTGCTGAAAATATCCATAAATCTTGATGCAGATCGCTTCCAATTCCATAAACAGATTATCTGAGGCACCTTACATACAGTTATTAATAACGTGATCACTGTAACCAGCACCAACTAGCTCTCGATAGAGAGATGAATGCAGCTTTGTGAAAACATTCCGCATTTTTTGCGCCACCCTCCCAAATCTCGCATTCGTGTTGTCTGCACTTAGGCATATGACTTTGTTAGAAAGTTTGTACTCCGATAACTTTGTCATCAGTAAATCTGTTAGGAGCTCAAAAGCAGCGTACAAGAACTCAAATAACTTTTATATATCCGTGGGTTGATCCATCAAAAAACACCAAAACAAAATTTGGATAAGTCCTTTCTCAATTCAGATTTTAAAAATGGCAGAAACGCATTTGAATTCAGTATCTGAGATTTTATTCCATCACAAGCAAGCTTTGCTTTACAAGATGCTTGAAAAACCTTAGATGTGGAGTCCATTGAACGAAAGGATTGTCCATGTTTGAGATATGGCATGGAAATGTTCTTTTCAGCGCAGTGAGCTTGCTTCCCCCATTATCGAAGGTCTTCTTTGAGAAGAAAGACGTCACAGGCTGACTTGCACTATCCAAGACAAGCTTTTGTTTATCCAGTTTCTGGTGCTGTATTAAAGAAGGGTGCCCCATTCAAGCATTTTTTTATTACAATATATTACAGTTCACAGTTTATAGAAAGCCTCAGTGTTTAAATCACGGACGTGAGTTTTAGTCAAAGCAAAAAAGAGGTGTTTGATGGTACGGTAAGAATTTACAAGCCAAGATAAATAACTTGCTACATAAAGAAATACAAGATCAAAAACGGAAAAGCTGAAGAATTATAAAAAGGTAACGGAACAAAGACTACAGTAGTTTGATGAAAAGATAGAAAGAATGTGAAAAAAACCAATAAAGGAAGAGGTAGAGAAAAGAGCCTTGTACCTCAAATAATATAGGTCAGCTACTTGGGTTTGCGGGTTCAACATGAACCTCAGGGAATGGACAACCCTGCCTTGCATAGTCCCCTGGATGCCCTTTGGAAAGGCGTACCACCCGGTCAGCCACCCCTCCCTGGGTTATGGAGGCCTTCATTCTGTCGGCCCGACCTGCCTTAGTGGGGGCGGCCCATTCCTAGGAGTACGAGCTTGTTTTTGAGGTCGTCGACCGGGGGTGGCCACTCACTGCCTTGTGAGGAGGTCCTTAGACCAAAGGCTAGTCACACCGCCGATAACTGTGGTTGGTGTCAGGAAGGGCATCCGGCTGTAGAGAGCCTGTCAAATTGATATAATGCCGATCAAAAATCTTCAAATCATACAGGATCGGTCGAGGCCAGGGTTACCAACGACGAAACTATGCTACTGCTGAACAACAAAGGAAAAGAGTGAAAAGAAGAGAAGGCAAGAAAAAGAGAAAAAAATATTGAGAAGGAAAAAACCAGGCAGATTACTTTAAGAATTGGTACATTGTATGGGAACAATGAAGGGAAAAGGAAGGGAGATTTTAGATTTGATGGAAAGAAGACGCATTGACATACTATGCATCCAGGAAACCAGATGGAAAGGGAGCAAGTCCAGACTACTTGGAAATGGATACAAGTTAATATACCATGGAGAGGACAACAGAAGAAATGGTGTAGGGATTGTGTTGAGACCCTGTTATGCAGAAAGTGTCTTGGGGGTAGAGGGAATCCCTGATAGAGCGATGAGCTTGAAAGTTGATGTGGAGGGTACACTACTGACTGTGGTTAGTGCATATGGACCACAAATGGGTTGCCCACAGGAAGAGAAGGATAAGTTTTGAAGGAACATCGACACCACATTCATGAGGATACCTGGTGTAGAGAGAAGCGTGATCGGAGCTGATTTCAGTAGAAATGATGAAGAAGGGAACAGAGGGGATAAGGAGGTGATGGGAAGATATGGTTATGGAAGGAGAAACGAAGGAGAAAATGTTCTTAAATTCTACAATTGACACCTCAAAAAGAAAGTTGCTTTTTATGCTATCAGTATCTCTCAATGGAAGCAAACTCTTGTTTACTAAATTCTCATGAACATATCTAATTTCAATGTATGTAGTTTCATGGCATGTAACTTCATCACATTCCACAGAATAAAATTTACTCTCCATAAATTTGTTCCTTTATAGTGTCATTTGTTGTTTTTGAGATGATTTAAAACATTTCATTCTGAATGCAATGCCCAAGCCAGGAAACATTTCCTGGATGATTTTCAAGCCAATTCTGTAAGGACTGGTGGTACTTAACAAGAAAACGCATCTATTATAGAAACCTGCCTTGATATTGAGAGGAAAATGATTCATCATCACCATGATATGCCTTACTTTGTAAAAGAGGATGGCGTACTACATCAAGAACGACGTAAACAATATGCCTGTTTGCCGATTTTATTCTGCTCTCTCTCTCTCTCTCTCTCTCTCTCTCTCTCTCTCTCTCTCTCTCTTTGATGCCAGAACGGTCTCAGCTTCTGATATCTAAGCATTAATTGATACTTGAGACTTAGGATTAGTTGGTTTTGCTCTATTTAACTGATGTACTGCTTTTCTCCAGTATCTAAATTTAACAGCACACCCTATTATAAAGAACAAGACATGTATTATGAACCTACTGCTTCAAAAGAAAGGGATGTTAGACCTGCATATGATATATGTATGACATTAGTTAAACTGGTATCATTGTCTCTCATTTCCTTTGCTTGACTACGCATATTACATATGTTTGATAACCCATGTATTACCTCAGAAAATCAAAGAGATAGTGAAGTCCCATGGCTACAGTCCAATGCATACCATTACAAAATCGTTTGCAACTTAGGTATTTTTCTTGTGTTTACAAGAAAAAATGGCAATTTTAGTTACTGTTAAAAACAGTCTTTTGAACAAGTGTAGGCATACGAACAAATATTATGCTGTCAACTTTAAGGCATCTTAAATGGAGTTAACCAGGTATATAGTCAACTTAAATTATTTTAGTAGCCCTTAGCTTTTGATATTTTAATATTTAATAAAATTCTACATAACAATGTATTCAGCACTTTTATTTTCTAGTCTATCTACTAATATCTTTACACACACACACATATATATATATATATATATATATATATATATATATATATATATGTGTGTGTATGTATGACATATAAAAGAACGTTACCATCCTGTAATCGTTTATAAGCCTATTTTGTTAGAATTTATTTACGTAAGTTCATCCTTGAGAATTATGAGACAGTATCGAATCTTTATCTAGTTCATCGAAATTTTTAAATGTAACTTTCTACATGCAGCAAAAACATGCATTACAAAGAATATTCATGTGACAAAAAGAAGAGACAGACAAGACTTGACATGAAAACGAGGATAAATACTTGTTTATCAGATGAGATTCTCTTACAAATGCTGATTTTTAGTTGTTTCTTCCATGAAAAGTTGTAAGACATGAACTATTGCTACTACTAGACTAGTGACATCAGCTGTGACATTACATAAGAAAAATAAGATACTGACAATAAATGCGCTTAAGACCGTGTGGCTCTCTTAGGAGACCCTAAAGATATGTTTTAATGGACATTAAATAATCTCTGAATGGATAAATGCTGCTTAGGTCTGGCACTTATCGGTCTACGTACCAACTAAAGTCGGTCAATTTATTCCCGAGGTTGTCCAGAGCTTCAGTGAGCTCGGCAGGACTCACTAGACATGGTGATAACAGTGGTAAAAGATTAACAAAGATTTAAGAGGCACGAGGTTTGTTCTAGGCTTTTTGAAATCCCTGGTAAGAAAGGTAATTTCTTCCAAACGTAATTTTTGGATCTACGAAGCCACAATCTAAAAGCAAAAATGTACAATGGAAGAGTGGTGGTAGAATGATGAAATAAAGGAATGCTTTTGGAAAAAGAAACATACAAGAAATGGCGTAAATCGCAAACTGTTGAGAACAAGGAAGAATATTTAATGCCAGAAAGGAAACCAAAAAGCTGAGTCTTTTGAGGAACTGTGCTGCAATAACCTTGAAACAACGGAAGGATAGAAAAGTGTATATCACATGACAAAACAGTATGATCGAGCTTCCAAGGAGGTACAAAATGTAAAAGTGATTAAGAATTCGGAGAAAGACATCCTGAAGAATTGGAAGGAGTACGACGAGAATATAATGAACCAGAAAAATGCAGAGAAAGTAGAGAAGAATTAGAAGAGATACGCAGAGGAACTGTAAAGGAGGTCAACAAGAGCTTTAAATAGGATAAAGAATGGAAAAACAGTCGCCCGGGCAGGTATCCCAGCGGAGGTATGGAAATGCCTGGAAAGTAGTGCCCTTGCGTTCTTGACGTCAGTGTTCAACAATATTTTGGTAAACGAGTACATGCCCGAAGATTGGCGAAAGAGCACCCTTATACGCATTTTCAAGAGAAAGGGAGATGTGCAACACTAGTCCAAATACAGGAGTATCAAACTCATGAGTCACTCAATGAAGCTATGGGAGAGAGTGATTGGTAGCAGAATCAGGAGAGAGGCAGAGATCAGCGAGGAGCAGTTCAGGTTCATGCCGAAGAGGAGTATTACAAATGCCATTTATGCTTTGTGCATGACAGCAGAAAACCATTGGGAAGGGCAGAAGGAGCTTTATTGCGTATTCATTGACGTAGAAAAAGTCTATGATCGAGTATCGCAAGAGGAATTATGGTTCACCATGAGCAAAAGAGGTATCACAGAAAAGTATGACGAGCGGATAAGTTTCAGGCAGCCGAGGGGAAAATCGAAATCAGATTAAATTACTTAAGTGATTGCGTTGAAAAACAGGGAAAGAGTTTATTGTTTTAGTTCTGGTACTGTTGGAACATTATTTGGTTCTAAAACTTGCTGAATCTGTGCATAATCGTTATTTCTTGGAAACCTAAACTATGACAAAAATAATGGCGGCGTTGAAAACGGACGTGTTATTTGGTTTGTTTCTTTTGATTTACATTGTTTCATAGATGAAGAAACCTTCATTTGTTGTGCCTGATGGAGTTGGTATTACTCTTGGAAAAGAAAACAAAAATCATCGTTCGTGTGGTCAAGTTTATGGGCTACAAAACGAAAAAGAAATTATAAACACTCGACGAAAACATTATATATTTACTACTATTACTTTGTGGAGATATTGAACCTTGTCCGGGTCCCTTTCAGTCATACACTGATTTAAAAGACTTTCTTAAAGTTAAAGAATTCTCGATACTGCATGAAAACATTCATTCATAAATGCAAAGAAATTCTTAATCGGAATTTTGTGCCGTCCCCCTGATTCATCGAAATATCTGTGTAGAAAGTCTTTGCGACGGAACATTAAAAAACTGCAGAGTTTACAAAATGAAAACAAAGAAACGATAATTGTCGTTGACATTAACTGTGATTACGCAAATCCCAAAAGTCATCGCGAAATATGGCTTGAGTGGTTTTAAGTAATTGCTTACCCAGGCTGCACGAATAGCGGAAAGCACTGCTACCATAATTGATGAACTGTTCACCAAACATCCTGAGAATATTGCACAAACAGATATAATAACAACAAATCTCAGCGACCATGAAATGATCGGTGCAATAAGAAAGAAATGTCAGCATAAAAATCACCCAAAAACTGTTCGCTCAAGAAACTATAAAAACTACAATAAAACAAACGTTAAACCCGACATTGAAAATATAAATTAGCATCCGTTGGTTGCCTGTACAAACACAACTATTGCATGAAACTATTTTTTTAAAAAATCATCGCACGTTGCGGACACTCGTGTACCATTTCCTACTAAAACTATTAAAGGGAAACCATGCCCCTGGCTTAACGAGGATATAAAGCGAAAAATGAATTTTCGTGACACTCTAAACCCAAAAGCTCAGAAAAACAAAACCTACTGGGAGGCGTACAAGAGACAGAAAAACCGGGTTAACAACCGTATCAAAAGAGCGAAAGCGAAATACCACAAAAACCTTCTAGAACAAAACAGTACAAAACCCGAGAAATTTTGGAAATGTTTAAAAAGCTTGTTTCCCACCAAAGCAAAGAAAGAAACTTCTTGTACGAAATTCGAGGTAGATGGTACACAAATTAACGACAAACAGCAAATAGCAAATGGGTTCTGTAAGTTTTATCAAACAATAGCCTCGAAACTCAAGCGATTAAGTCTAATGCTGAAAGGTTTTGCATGATCTCATCCAAATAAACGACCAACGAATCCAAATGTATTCAAATTTTTACGCGTATCGGTACCGGAAGTGAAAAAGGATCTGAAATAACTGGAAAGAAAAAGGTCAGAAAACCTTGAAAAATTGCCCAACTGCATTCTCATAGACTGTGCACATAAACTTGCACCATTAATTTCGAATATTATCAACCTTTCTTTGAAGACTGCTTGGATACCAGAAGAGCTAAAAACTACAAAAGTTACACCCGTCTACAAAGAATGGTGAGAAATCTAACTTTACGAACTATCGACCAATTTCGGTGTTACCAACTATCTCTAAAATCATGGAACGATGTGTTTATAGTCAACTTATTAACCATCTTGAATCGAACAATCTACTTTCCTCAGAACAGTATGGTTTTCGTGAAAAGCGCAGTACAGAAATTGTAACAGTGCTGTTCCTTGATGAGATGAACCTTACAGGTGCTTTGTTTGTCGATTTCAGCAAAGCATTTGTCACCCTCAGCCATTCCACCATCCTGGATAAGCTTCCTGAATTTTGAATTTCAGGATATGAACAAGTGTGGTTTATCGACTACCTTTTTAATAGGAAAATGAGAGTCAACTATGGGGGTACACTACCGACACCATTCCCAATCTACTTTGGGTTCCCACAAGACTCAATTTTGGACCATCTGCTGTTTCTTCTTCATTTCAATGAACTACCATCAATACCAAAATACTCTTAATTGATAATGCACGCAGATGACACTGTCCTTTACTAAAATCACAGAAAAGAAATCGAGAAAGTATTAACACAAGAACTGTGTGTTATGTCGAAATGGTTACAAGATAATGAACTTACCATAAACATGAAAAAGGGGGAAACAGAAGTTATGATCTTTGGAACGAAGAAACGGTTGAATCAACAAGAACACGAAATAGACATTCAATACCAAGCAGAATCCGTAAATATAACATCTAGCTATAAATATCTGGGTGTTCAGCTCGACCCTTCACTGACCATTCAAGAACACTTTGATTCAATTTGCAAAAAGGCGTCTACACGTTTACGTCTACTGAAAAGGATATGACCTTTTATAACGGACATAGCCACCCTGAGAATCTAGCAAGCTCTCATTGTTCGAATAATTACATATTTCTCATTGACCAAATTCTACCATCAACCATCTCGAAAAAATTCAATAATGGTACTTGAATCTTGTATTTGCAAGTTGACAAATGAAGAAGTATCATCCATCAACAACATTTTTAAAATAAAATTTTGTCTTATAGTATTCAAATGCATTAACGGACTTTTTTCAAACTTCAAAGATTTTTTTGAACTCCTAAATCACGACAAAGGAACCAGAAACAACAAAAAACTATTGAGAGTGCCTAAAGTAAAACTAGAAAGTACTAAAAAGTCTTTTTATTACAATGCGGTAGTAGTTTATAATGACTTACCATTAGATATCAAAACAGAATCTAACTATGGTTCTTTCTGTAAAACGTTTTATTTCTGAATTCGTAAATGTGTCTAAGAAAATTTACACCCAACTGCCTAATTTTTAAAATGTCACACCTGTTCATATATTCATAATTTTAGACACGTCTCGACGAATTTTCATTCGCTCAACTTTTAACCACTGACTTCAAAACTTGCATTTAATTGTAAATAAATTGCCTTTCTTCATTATTTTAATTGTATTATACTTATTTATTTATTTTTATACACAGAACTTATATGAAAAACAGTTATGTAAACTGATATACTGCACCTGTTTAAATATTATCAAATATTTACATATATATTTGATAATATACAACTATTGTCTTGTCCTTGCCAAGAAATCATGGTTATGCATAGCTTAGAGAGAAAAGAAAACAGCGTGAAAGGGATCACGTCTAGAGTTACTGATCCCTCACTCGGTAAGGAGGGCTATGTGCGACAGGTAGCACAAGACAGTCACACATTCGTCTGCCTGCAATACTAAATTAATCAGAGTCGGAACATGGAATGTTAGGACACTGCTCCAAGCTGGAAAGTTGGAAAATGTAAAGCAAGTATGATGCGTTTGAATGTTAACATACTCGGAATCTGTAAAACGAGATGGGTCGACACAGAAGATTTCATGATGGATGACTACAGAACTATCTTTTCTGGAGGTAAAAAACATGAGCATGGTGTAGGAATCATTATGGACAAAGAAAGAGCCAATTGTGTGGTAGGGCACTAAGAAATGTCAGATCGTGTGATGCTAGTAAAGCTTAAAGGAAGACCCGTCAATATCTGTGTAATAATGGTATACGCACCAACATCAGAAAGTAGTGAGGAGGAGATCGATAAGTTTTATGATACATTAGACATAGCAAAAAGCCAATGCAGCTCACAAGATGTCATCATTGTTATGGGAGATTTGAATGCAAACGTTGGTCAAGATAAAGATAGAATTGTCAGAATAGTCGGAGAATATGGGCTCGGGACAAGAAATCAGAGAGGAGACATGGGTAGAGTGGTGCATCGCTCACGACCAGGTTATTACTAATACTTGCTTTCAAGAACATCAGAGAAGACTATGAACATGGAAAAGTCCGGGAGGATATGTCAAGAATCAAATCGACTACATCACTAATAATAGATTCAGAAATGCAGTCAAACAATCAAAAACATTCCCATTTTATTGTTTACTCCTAGCCTTAAATGGCCCCTTACCTTCAATAGGAGATAAGAGAGCAAAGAAAAGGGATGATTAAAGAAGCGAAAGAAAGTGACAAGTAAGAGAGGACTTAAAAGAATAAGGATTAAACTTTTCCAGAAAGCAAGAGGACGAAAGAGAGTTCCAAACTTTAACTACACATAAAAAGAAGCTAGCAAAAATGTTAAACTTTTGGTAACTGGTACCAAAAGAGGATTTAGATAAAAACTTGTACCACCTGACATATAAACGTATACACGATGTATAAACCGCTCGAAAGTTTTTAAAGAAGGAGCAAAAGAAGAAAACTCGTTGAAACAATTTCCATATGAACAATAAAGAGAAAGATAAAACATCACGACAACGAGAAAAGGGTTGGGTTGGGGTTGAGCAACCAGAGATGGTCTGACGATGTTTTTAATAAGAACATTGAGTACGATTGATCAGATCGAAGAAGCAGGCAGAAGTTTTATCCTAAAGATGACAATAATACTTCATAAAAGACCTGGCTAATGTCTAAGAGTCATACAGAATTAGATGGTTTTGCGTCCATAGTCGAAACCAAAGGCACCTTGTTTTTGCTAAATTATTTTATTTAATTTTTCTGCTTGTTAGCCCTGGGCAAGTGACTAGGCTACGCAATGTTTTAGAACGAGATTTAGAAGTAGTTTTGACAATATCTGTTATTCTAGTTAAAGGAAGTACCTGCAATTTTAAAGAAAAACAAGTTAAAAACATGCTGGAAAAAATTGGATTGGATCCAGTCCTAGCATGTTTGCTCCCTGTTGCTTAATATCTGATTCCTATGTCACTTGTGGATCTGTGCATATTTATCTGAATTATATTTGCTGAATACCTGAGGCAGT
Organism: Morbakka virulenta; assembly: GCA_003991215.1. Taxonomy (NCBI): domain Eukaryota; kingdom Metazoa; phylum Cnidaria; class Cubozoa; order Carybdeida; family Carukiidae; genus Morbakka; species Morbakka virulenta. Next base: position 3,204,597 of record RDPX01000037.1, read on the forward strand.
CATTTTTGGATACCATACTTACACTTGATTGCACACTGTATACGAAAAGGTACTTCTGGGTTCGATTCCCTCCTGATCCCTGAGAGAAGAAATCCAATGTAAATCGTCTATTTCGGTAAAGAAAACAACATAGACTTTAGAAAGGTCAACAAAAACGAATACTACTTCCAAAGCTTATGAACCAAAATCTATCTAAGAAGCATCATTCCACACGTCATCACCTCCAAGTAAATTGGTTTAAATAAATAAAGAAACTGGATTGGAACATCTGACTGTATTGGAAATTAACAAGTATTAAGCATAAAAATCATCCTTTAGATTTTGGTAAGGATCTTTAACTGAGCTTCTTTGATGATATAATATGAGATAACGATGACGATGACGATAAACCGCTCGAAAGTTTTTAAAGAAGGAGCAAAAGAAGAAAACTCGTTGAAACAATTTCCATATGAACAATAAAGAGAAAGATAAAACATCACGACAACGAGAAAAGGGTTGGGTTGGGGTTGAGCAACCAGAGATGGTCTGACGATGTTTTTAATAAGAACATTGAGTACGATTGATCAGATCGAAGAAGCAGGCAGAAGTTTTATCCTAAAGATGACAATAATACTTCATAAAAGACCTGGCTAATGTCTAAGAGTCATACAGAATTAGATGGTTTTGCGTCCATAGTCGAAACCAAAGGCACCTTGTTTTTGCTAAATTATTTTATTTAATTTTTCTGCTTGTTAGCCCTGGGCAAGTGACTAGGCTACGCAATGTTTTAGAACGAGATTTAGAAGTAGTTTTGACAATATCTGTTATTCTAGTTAAAGGAAGTACCTGCAATTTTAAAGAAAAACAAGTTAAAAACATGCTGGAAAAAATTGGATTGGATCCAGTCCTAGCATGTTTGCTCCCTGTTGCTTAATATCTGATTCCTATGTCACTTGTGGATCTGTGCATATTTATCTGAATTATATTTGCTGAATACCTGAGGCAGTCATTTTTGGATACCATACTTACACTTGATTGCACACTGTATACGAAAAGGTACTTCTGGGTTCGATTCCCTCCTGATCCCTGAGAGAAGAAATCCAATGTAAATCGTCTATTTCGGTAAAGAAAACAACATAGACTTTAGAAAGGTCAACAAAAACGAATACTACTTCCAAAGCTTATGAACCAAAATCTATCTAAGAAGCATCATTCCACACGTCATCACCTCCAAGTAAATTGGTTTAAATAAATAAAGAAACTGGATTGGAACATCTGACTGTATTGGAAATTAACAAGTATTAAGCATAAAAATCATCCTTTAGATTTTGGTAAGGATCTTTAACTGAGCTTCTTTGATGATATAATATGAGATAACGATGACGATGACGATAAACCGCTCGAAAGTTTTTAAAGAAGGAGCAAAAGAAGAAAACTCGTTGAAACAATTTCCATATGAACAATAAAGAGAAAGATAAAACATCACGACAACGAGAAAAGGGTTGGGTTGGGGTTGAGCAACCAGAGATGGTCTGACGATGTTTTTAATAAGAACATTGAGTACGATTGATCAGATCGAAGAAGCAGGCAGAAGTTTTATCCTAAAGATGACAATAATACTTCATAAAAGACCTGGCTAATGTCTAAGAGTCATACAGAATTAGATGGTTTTGCGTCCATAGTCGAAACACAAGGCACCTTGTTTTTGCTAAATTATTTTATTTAATTTTTCTGCTTGTTAGCCCTGGGCAAGTGACTAGGCTACGCAATGTTTTAGAACGAGATTTAGAAGTAGTTTTGACAATATCTGTTATTCTAGTTAAAGGAAGTACCTGCAATTTTAAAGAAAAACAAGTTAAAAACATGCTGGAAAAAATTGGATTGGATCCAGTCCTAGCATGTTTGCTCCCTGTTGCTTAATATCTGATTCCTATGTCACTTGTGGATCTGTGCATATTTATCTGAATTATATTTGCTGAATACCTGAGGCAGTCATTTTTGGATACCATACTTACACTTGATTGCACACTGTATACGAAAAGGTACTTCTGGGTTCGATTCCCTCCTGATCCCTGAGAGAAGAAATCCAATGTAAATCGTCTATTTCGGTAAAGAAAACAACATAGACATTAGAAAGGTCAACAAAAACGAAAACTACTTCCAAAGCTCATGAACCAAAATCTATCTAAGAAGCATCATTCCACATGTCATCACCTCCAAGTAAATTGATTTAAATAAATAAAGAAGCTGGATTGGAACATCTGACTGTATTGGAAATTAACAAGTATTAAGCATAAAAATCATCCTTTAGATTTTGGTAAGGATCTTTAACTGAGCTTCTTTGATGATATAATATGAGATAACGATGACGATGACGATAACGACGACGATGGTGGTGATGATGTTGACGATGAGACTCTCTCAATCCTTTTAATACTTTTATTAGCATGCATAACAAAAACGAAAAAAAAAACCCTAATGTTAACATCTTACACCTAGCACAGCTATTCCAGACACCCTATCATTTCCCTTGACACCCAAAGTTGTTTCAAAAAACATATATTAATAGGACATCTATCCAATGTGGTCATATACGTGCATTGCCATCTATAATAATTTTACTATATTTGCTGCATGTTAGCTGTGAAAGTTTCAGACATCCATAATGATATGGCAATTTCTTATAGAATCATGGCAATTTATCAGAAGTTTTTCCTTATTCACATTTATTATTCTTCATTAGAACAAGCAATTTTAAGTTATTTTTATTTACTCTGCCAATATCGGTGAAACATCATCCAAGCAAACATTTTGATACTTCTAAACCAAGACAACATTTTTCTTGTGCGATTTGAATTACAGGGTTGACTAAATTGTAAGCCAGGGAACAAATTCAAAACTAAAATTCAAGGTAGAAAATAAACCTATAAAGATGTTTAATGTAGAATGCGTGAAGCGTTTTGATAGTGCTCTGATGTAGTACGCCATTAAGACCTAACCATCACAGATACGATTTAACAAGTCGCCCAAGTTTTGGGGTTGTAAATATTTGCATGATGAGGACAGTAATCTTCAAAAAGAACTAAGTTTTCTGATATCACAAAATGACTGGCCTGCCTCTCGAAAAAAGATTTTTGGATAGCAGAGAAGTATAGGGTTTCTAATGGACTCAGCTATAAATTAGATTTTGAATAAATTTATTTAAAATTTCTTTAAAAATTCTCCTTAAATCTTTTAGACAGGGACCCTGGTGGTTTGGATGTTGGCTGGTATGTGACGAATATTTCTCAAAGGAATGACGATCTCCCTTACTACCGCGTCAGTTGGCCACATTTTCACTCTAAGGTTCTGGTTGTTTGTACGATTATTGAAAAGATGCTTCGCCATTGTAGGGTTTCTTGTTACTACTGTTGCCTGTACTACATCTCTGTGTCTTGATCACCACGTAAATTATCTTTGTATACAAACGTATTTTAAAACGTATAAATGAAGCAACGAGAAAGCTGTGAATCGTTTGTGAAGTTTATATTTGCGTATGAGTACATAAATGCGTGATTGTGTGTGAGTATGAAGGGCTTTTTGTATTGGCAACTGGCCATAGATACTTTGGTTTAAATGCATGTCCTTACCATATGACCAGCCAAATGGAGTTGTATTTCAACAATGTAAACAACAAAGTATAAACAACCTTGGGAGTTTTTAAATGAAAAGCATAGCGTTTAAAAAAATTGTATGAGACTGAAAGCTTTTGGCGAATAACATGGTTCAAAATTTATGAGATTTACTGACAACAAACAAACCCTTTCAGATATAAATGAAAACAATATGTAATGGAAGATAATACTCATTTAATCGTCAACGTTTTTACTGTCTAAACTCCTCATCCTTGGAAAAATGAAATTGAAAAAAAAACCCTTAAATTTTTAGCAGATCAATTGATTTGTTATCTCTGTTTTTATTGACGCGACCTATGCAATGAGTTCATATCATGGATTGATTCCTGTGATAAAGTATATCAAGCTCTACAAAAGCTGAGGTTGGTATTTGATTTAGAAGTGAATGCATTATTGAAGATAAGCCATGAATGCTTTAGACATTCAAACGGGTACCATGTGACATGATAACAAAGAGAAGCTGTTTTTAAACTCAGTGAGGATAATATCTGTTTGTCTCTGTTCTTTCTCTATCGGGTCTCTTTTGGAAGGCAGGCGCCATATTTAATAGATTCCTTTGCATTGATTCTGTTCAAACAAGATAGTTCATCCCACACCAATGGAACCAGTAATTTCTTTTGCAAAGTTTAGTGTAGATATGTTGTCANAAGCTCTACAAAAGCTGAGGTTGGTATTTGATTTAGAAGTGAATGCATTATTGAAGATAAGCCATGAATGCTTTAGACATTCAAACGGGTACCATGTGACATGATAACAAAGAGAAGCTGTTTTTAAACTCAGTGAGGATAATATCTGTTTGTCTCTGTTCTTTCTCTATCGGGTCTCTTTTGGAAGGCAGGCGCCATATTTAATAGATTCCTTTGCATGGATTCTGTTCAAACAAGATAGTTCATCCCACACCAATGGAACCAGTAATTTCTTTTGCAAAGTTTAGTGTAGATATGTTGTCACTGAAGCAACATAACAACAGATTGCTGCAGATTCAAATTGAAAGTAATTCACAGAGATTTTCAGCGTTTTCCATCTTTATTCAACAGCATGGTCAAATTCGCGCATGCGTAATAACGTACATAATCTCAAAACACTACACAAAGGAATCACACAATTATATGCTCCGCTGTTTTCCATCCCTTTATCAAAATACATTAAATCCATCTGTTTTCTATTTCATTTTGAGCAAATGAATAATCGAATACTCATGGAACTACTGTTAACAGATTTTGTTGTCAGAAATTACCATCTTCAAAGCAATACAATTCTAATATAGAGAAATCAGCCGTTTACTTTGAAACAATATGTTATGCTATTAAGGATATTGAAAAGCAAATAAATTGCATTCTTTAATTATGCATTGAATATATCTCCTCACATATATAATTCGTATATGTGTAAACAGCAATCATAAAGAGTGCTCCATGTTAAAAAAATCCTTGATTTCAGAGACCCGGTGTCAAAAGTCATGAAATAGGGGAGCACTGCTGGACAAAAGAAAACATTTTTCACTACGGAAAAAAGAGATTCTAGACAGGGAACTAAATACTACAAGAAAAAAAATAAGAGAAACCATCCATTCCCTGCAACACAGCAATCACATCAACAGTATACCTTACACTCTTCCAGAAATATGGGCTCCAGCATTACTGAAACCAAACGCAACAAAGACAAGATAGGTATGGCGCCATTCCTCTAAGTAACTCGATCACTGTCACCAACCATGCCTGCACTATCAGAGTACAAAATAGATCTGCCTATTTAGCAGACTGACAATGGAAAAATTCAAAACACAGCTCAAAAAAAGCTAACGACTCGCGAAATGATAAAATTCCTAGATCAGTGTTTCATGAATTTGAATATAATACAGAGCACGATAGTAATAAGTACACAAGAAAAACAATTACAGCTTGCTTGTTTGTGACTTCAAGTCTCTTGCATGGCATTTATCAGATAACTTACAATATATATTTTTTTCAATTATGGGTGTTATAAGCAAAAGATACCTAGGAGGCATCATCAAAAGTGTCGAACGCTACTTAAGTGAATCAATAAAGGACTATTTCAACTGTAATCAACTGGCTTAAAAACTGGCAAACAACGCAAAAACTCGATTTGTCAAGTTTGATATTTTTATAATTTCATCCTGCGACATCTGAACACCTACTCAACTGAATTGAATTAACTCAATTGAATTAACAAATTCCTTCGCGAAAATTCATAACGATATAACTGAAGGCATACAAACGAGTAGAGAGTTATTATTATTATTATTTAAGTATTCGTCAGCTTGGATGAAAAAGGCAAATCTTTATTCGAAGTAACCATGAGATTGTTTGCTTTGCGAACTAGTGCGGTTATATTTATTGAACAAGGTCAGTGCTACCATGAACAAACACTACGTTGGACTATACAGATACATTGGCCTCGCTGTAGTTATAGACGCAAATGGGCCAAAAATGGACCAACGTCGAAAAAGAATAACAAACATATTAAAAAAGGACTATCAATCACGATTAATACCGGCCTTGTAAAAATCTACTTTCTGGATGTGTCTGTTAATATCGAGACAGAAACCTACAATCCCTACAGACAACCAACTGATGCCCCACTCTACTTAAAGAAGATCATCATCCAATGCCGACCAAAGAACATTTTACTAGTCATTCCTGAAATAATCAACAAGCGCCTTTTAACAATACCAAATACCTAGAAACATCACTTATTGTCAGTGGGTTTAAACCAAACATGAAATTGGCTAAACATCCGACACGAAGAAAAACACGTTCAAGAAAAATCAATTAATCCACTATTAGCAGTCAAAGTGTTAGAAACAAACACTTACAGGATCCTGGACATTGTGAACAACGATATAAAACAACCAAAACAGCCTTGCAGTTGCCAAATGAAAAATTGCTCGATCAAAGGAGATTGTGTAGCAACAAACACAGTGATAAAACCGAGCTGGATAATTGTGTCAGAAAGGCAGGGGCTATACCTTCTTTTCGAGTGACCGCATCCCTGACAACTTATTTACCGTAGAGTGATCAAAGGCATGGTGTTTTACATCTTGATTTTTTGTCATGAATGATAAAATTTTTTCAATTTCCAAACAAATTTTTCAACGAATAACAGAGCGAAAAAATTGTAACATCAGTGCAAGTTTCCTTTTAAAGAATACAGAAATTCACTCTTTTCTTGATATTGATTTTTACAGAAGAATTACCAATGTTACAAAAAAAATCACTTTATCGAAGAGGAATTGATTTTCTCCGCTGAAAAAAATCGAAATTTCACACAGATTAATATTCGTGGGCGGCCGAAAATTAGAATTTTTGCGTGGACTATTTTTCGCGGAGAAAAGGAAATTCCACGAAAATCGTTAAAATTACCTTCATTTTAGAAATTTTTCCTGGAACTGATTTTTTTGCATACTTGATTAGCGTGAAAGGCGCATTAGGCTATTCCCTTATTTTTGCCAATGCTAATTTTTGCGTATGAAATTGTAAAGTGAGGCCATATTCGGCAATTTTCAATTAAAGAATATTGGAATTCATTTTTGCACATACTTATTTTTACGCATCAACAATCTACGTGAAACAATGGTACCTTTTTTTCAGGTTGCCATATTTCAATTAATCTTTTTGCCGTTGCTTTTGGCCGCTGATGGGAGCAATTCTCTACTCGGGCTTAGATTCAGTAAAAGTTATTCGAAATTTGACTATCGAAACCAATAATGAATTATCACAATTTGCTCATTCTTCTCTTTCTTGGTCTGGATTAGGGTCCGTTATGAATATTTGACCAAATTAGTCGTTGTGTTGGGTTCCTCCTGATATTTAATTTTGATTCTCAGTTAAAATCCTTTTAGGAAAGGGGAGGGCAATTTGTTTTCTCATTAAGTTTTCATCTTGGTTCGATAAAAAAGAGCGCATGACATATTGCCTTTTTATACTTACCAGTGGAGCAACTTTATTGTTTTTCCCTTGTTTTTTAAGAAAAGTAGACTGGTGGATTAAGGGCACGTTCTGGAAAATCGGGTAGTCATATTGGATATTCAGGTGCTAAAAGAACTTTAGATCTCTATAGATTAAAATGCATCACTACCAATGTTAAACTCAAAACTTTTGTAATCACAGAATGAAGAACGTTTCTACGCTTTTACTGGGCACTTGTTTTTAATCAGTCAGTTTCAGTCAGAGTCCCTCTTTACCACCTATTATTTTGCAAATTTACGTATATTTTTAAATCTTCTTAATCTCTGAATTGAATTAATTCCAAACAACTCCAGTCACCCCTTTAACGATTCACAAATTGCTAGATAACTTTGATTGTTCATCAATCTTAAATGCTGGTCGCTTGTCATACATTGCAATATCTTTTATGAACTCCATTTACATCCGTTTAACCCAAAATAACTCTCTGCATACTTTTTCAAGTCTATTCAATTCTTCCAACTCCTGGAAACTTCTAGTAAATCGTTTAATTCCAGGTAACTATTTTACCTTCAAGTAACTACTTAATTTCCAGTAACTCCTTATAATTCTCAATAACTCCTAATAAAACTTAAAATTCTACCTAAAATTTGCATTTGACGCTGCTTCACCAGATAAAAACATTAAGAGCTTCCTTAATCCGTCCCCTCTTAACGTCAGAAAAAGTATGATTTATTCCTCTCTCAAAATAACATTTGAAAAAATTCTTTTATGATTTACAGACATTACTTGTTGGCACCATTGGGAGCAAATGGAGCTGATCTTGTTAAACCTATTCTCTTGACTTGTAAAGTAAAACTTAATATCTGTTGAAAATAACCTAATAATAATTGTTGTAGGGTAAAATTATTATGAAATGTGTTATAAGAACGTCACCTTTTTTTATCCATAAAAGAACAAATGACAGAGCACAAAAAATGTTCCAGTGATTCCTTCATGAAGTAAATTACAGGAAACTAAAAAAAAGTGTATATTACTACATTTATCTATACTCTATCTACCACAAACCTTACCAAATCTTGCACATCAGGGTCATGGTCTTCCCACTCACCTCACAGTTTCTTTTTATCAGAGTGTCTTCTTTCATGGCTTTTATTTTAGTCTTAGTATTTCTAACAGAACCAAAGGATTTTATATTTGTTAATTCTTGATCGACTTTACGCCAGGTTACGTTGACATATTACTTACATAAAGAAAGGAATAGACCATCTTTGAAACCGTCATCATTTAACTACATGCTGAGCTGCTTATGAGTTACTCTCCTAGATATTTGTAGCTTAAGTGTGTTGCTTGTAAAGAATGCTCTTCACCTCTTTTCCACGTATATACAAAAATATTTGTTTTTCTTTGCAGATATTTAATTTAACAGTTTACCTTATTAAGTACTGATTACAATGCTCTTAACTATAGTGTGAAAACTTTACATTACTACTGCAATGTTGACGATACTTTAGGTAATGCCTAATGGTAATGCCTATGGTAACTATTAGGTATTACTATGGTAATGCCTAATAGAAAAAATCGGGGGAAGCAAATTTCAAAAAAGAGAGGGTAAATTGTTGTTGAGTGACCAGCTACAACAACAGAGTTGTAAATTTCCAATCAAATCAACCAATCCTTTGAATAAAATGTGGAGTTAACAGCAGTATTTCTTCATTAGGATCAGTGGAAAGGTCAATTTTACCACCTGATGAAAGGCATTAAATGCATCATTACCCTTGGTTGTGCCAGATGTTTTATTTAACAAGATTCACAATAAAGCAGAAAAAAAATTCTTAAAGAAATGCAATCTGTTAGGCACATTCAGTTAGTCGTTGGCTTTTGTTCCTTGTTGTTGTCAATTGGTTCTCGGAGACCTCTGAACCGAAGCTTGCGCACAAGGACTTCCTATGCTTTGAAAACATGAAAAGTGCAACCCCGTCTTTATTTCAAGGCTAGTGATTTTTAAGTGTTGAGAAGCCAAAGGTACCGGAAGCATTTCCAAAAAGTCTTTGTGGCATCAAATAGATTAAAATATCAGAAAACCCCATACGATGTTAGTTTTTGAAACATGGCTTTAAATTTAAGTTTAATTTGATTTTAATTTTGATTTACTTTAATTTCATCAGATTATCAAATGTTAAATGTTCCTTTAATAAAGTTTTTACTCATATATTTTAGCGATGTTTCACTTGTTGGTTTTGCAATCATCAGGAAAGGTGTATTGACCTATGATTGCCGTTTATGTAGTGGTGTTGGGCAGTTCTAATGGGTTGACGTGATACAGGCGAGATGTAAAACCCAGTTTCATCTGAACTCATTTTACAGATTCTTTCCTATTGGGTTATCCGCTGAAAGAGAACTCCAGAAGAAGTGATGTCAGACAATGGACCAAATTTTGTGGGAGCTGTAAATCAATTGAAAGAACTTTTGGAAGCGATGGATCAGACCAAACTCAGAAAATATACCACGGACAAAGGAATCAAGTGCCACCTCATATCACCACATGCTCCACACTTTGGTGACATTCATGAAAGCATGGTGAAAACTGCGAAGCAAGCTGTCTACGCTGTATTTGGAACGACTAATGTGACCGATGAGATGGGTACCGTATTCTCTGGCACTGAAAGTCTCCCTTAGTCTTGACCACTCATTCTCCAAACAGGAAACCCAGATGACAATCTACCGAACCATCTTTTGCATGGGCAAGCAGAGGGTCAGCTTGCATCAGCATCGACTGATGAAACATGCTACAATCACAAGAAACTGTTTTGAAGCATTCAGGAACTCATGCAACAATTCTGGTGTAGATGGATGCGTAAGTTCTTGCCGACATTGCGTAAACGTTCTAAGTGGCATAAAATCAGAAGTGGCATGCTAGTTGGCGACTTGATTTTGATCTTCCCAGTTACTCTGCGGGTTGAGAAAGCAGAGATGCTGATCAGTTTGCAGTTCACAGACCATGTCTACAGTTTCTTCACTTGTCCATTCAAAGTATCTATTGAGCCGTGAAGACCAAGTTCAGTAGCCACGTCGATATTGATGTAAGTTTTTGTACTCGCATCATCCAGAAGAGAGCATTGACGACTCTCTGACGATTGCCATTTCGTAGAGGGGCTAGATTGTACCTAGGCTAATCCCCCCAAGTGTTGAAGTCTTGATTGACGTCAGTATTTGCTGTGTGTAATGCTATTGCCCCTCCCTCACACTTCAGTCTATATCTTATGTGTTTGTAGTAGCTGAAAGTTTGATCCTGAACTTGTATTCTTCTGTGTGAAGTCATTGATTATGGTTGTCTTTACAGCCATCAACACCACAGATCCTTATTCTTGGGCAGATTACTGATTACTACCTACATGATGGGTTCCATCCATGCAGGGATAGCAGTGCTTCTGCTGTTTTCCACCTTGGCTCCACGTCACATCGCCCTAAATTTCTAACAAAGCCTTACGTCTTGTTCATTTCCTCACACTCTGTGCACTGGTTTGGAAGCAGACTTTGAATGGGAACAGTGTCACTGAACATAGTTTGAAATGCCTCCTTGTTACGGCTTTCTAGACCTCTGACTGTTTCAAAAGCTATTGTCAAAAGTTCTATTTCACGATTGATCCATTCGCGTAAGGTCGCAACATTCAATGACTTGGAATTTTCGAATCTCCATCGGTTGTAGTCAGTCAGCATGGCTTCAGTCAGTTTCTTATGAGTCTTCAGAAACATCAGGATGTAAATTAGATCGGCCAACTTTTCCACATTTTTGCTCTTACCTGGCAGGATGGGACGAAATTGATCGATTTTCTCCAGATATATAGCCATTTGCTGCTTCAATCTACCATAGATTCTCTTCAATCTCTCCTTGGCCGCTTTGTAGCCCATTGGCGAGTGACCAAGACATTTGATACACTGTAGAGTTTATCCTTTTAGATAATATCGCAGCTGGAACCTGATCAATGCGTGTCATAAACGCTGCTTTTCAGGGTTTGCAGGTCCATTTGTCCCCAGAGAAGACTGGTAGCAAGATTTGCCGTAGCTGTCTTCATATGTCACGACCAAACTCTGTAAGCGGTTGATTCGAATTTCCTCCTTGATTGCAGGAAGATCCATCTTGTGATCTGCAGACCTATTTGTCTTCTTCTGTTATTGACTTACACGTGGACTGAACATTTTCCCTGATGCATTTGTCATCCAAACTTGAATACAATCATCTCTGTAGTGGTGGGTTGCCCTCTGCCTCCTTTTTCCTGTTGATGCTCAACTCCTTAGATTGTGTCTTGGGTTCTCGCAACCAATACGTCAGTGTACCAGCGTCACCAGACATTGATGCACCATCTTCTTTTTTGTTGTCTTAATCTTCCACAGTAAAACGCCAGCATTTTACTGTTTTGTCCTCCAGACTTATTGAATACTATCTTTGATTTCCTTTATCAATTGTTGCTTCTTCAACAGCATTCTCCACCTTAAAAGTTCTGTTTTCCTTGAAGTGCCGTCTCGCTTAAAAGATATTCTTCATTCAGCTAAAGTTTTTCCTTGATGATGATTTCCAACAAAATCTTTCTTTTATCCATCTTTCTTCTGCTGGTGGTGATAATTGTTTTCTTCTGTTTCTTCAAAGTTACCATTTGCTTTGTTGGACTTCAGTCTTTTTGGTGCTTCATCAGTTGTTCTTTGGAATGTTGTATCTTGATTCTTTCTCAAACCTTTGCTTTCATATGCTAGGCGGCTGCATATTCCCTTCATTGTTAAATTCGTGCTTAACTTGACTCACTTGACTTAATTGCGTAATCCTCAATGGATCCTTGCACACTTCTTAGAAAGACAATCTTTCCATTTCTTCCTATCCAATGCAAGTCTTTCAGCAGTTAACAGCGGTAACGCAAGATCTTGTCTAATCTGGTCTTTCCAACGCTTTGGAGGCCTACCACGAGACCTCTTACCAGGAAACTCTTCCTTGTAAGCGCGTAGAACGTTGCTTTGAGGACCTCTTCGTACTACATGGCCAAACCAATTTAATGTTCTCTGTTTGATAATGTCAATGATGCTTCTTTTTAGTCCCAGTGTGCTTTTGATGTGACTAATTTTACATTTGTCTAATCTAGTTTTACCTGCCAAGGTTCTCCGGCAATCATTTTCGAAGACAGTTAACTTTTGCTCATCTTCTGTTTTTAGAGTCCATGTTTCGGCAGCATCGGGACAATAAGAGCATTATATAACCTCAGTTTGACTTGATAGGATAAGTCTTTCCTGTTCCAAACATTTTTCTTCAATCTGCCAAAAGCTGTGCAAGCCAAAGCAATTCTGCGTTTTACATCGCTGGATACATCTGGCACTAAAGACCCAAGAAAGATAGGGTCATTAACATTTTCAACGGGGTCACCATAAATCTTAATTTCTTGGTTTGTCTCATTAATTATCACTTTACATTTTGCTGTGTTTATCTTTAGGCCCCATTTAGAGCATGCATTCTCTGGTTCTTGGGTAGAAAGCTGCAATTTTTCAAAAATGACTGATATTAATGTAGTATCATCAGCATATCTAATGTCACATGATACCTCTCTGTCGAGATGAAATTGGCCAACAAATGGGGGATATAATCATTTTTGAAAATTCAGATGGCGTTTTTTCGAATTTCAAGATTAGGTTGAAGATTTTGTGTAGCATCTCTACCATTATCTCACCTCCTGCCTTGATAACTTCTGTTGTAATCTGGTCAGCACCAGGTGTTTTTCGATTTTTCATCTTTCGAATGGCAGATCGAACTTCTTCTTTGCTTATTTCTTCCTCAGGTAATTCATTGTTGTAGCCTACTTCAAGATCATCAACTACATTCTCATCATGAGGAAAAGCAGTGTTAAGGTGTCTATGAAAATGTTCATTCCATAGTGTGGGAACTTGATCAATTTGGACAACCTTATCACCGTTATCATTTTTTACGACAGATAAGGATTTCTTTGGTTTATCTTCTAGAGATCGTACAGTATTGAACAGATTGTGGCTATTGTGATTTCGGTATTCTTCTTCAATCATACTGATTTTGTTTTCAAATGATTTTCTCTTTAAATTTTTAACTGATTTTTTAACTTGTTTATTAAGTTTTCTGTAAGCTTCCCTTTTAGAGTTTTTGTGTGGATCACTCAAAATCTCTTTCCTTGCAGTTCTTCTTTTTTCAAAGAGTTCAATTTGTGCTGCAGGCATCCCTTCTACAGTTTTTCTTCTGCTGTAACCTGCTGCTTGTTTCATTTGTTGCTTTTACAAAAGAATCATATAGCTGGTCTATGTCATCTGTAATACCTAATAAAGGTTCAAACCTACCTCCAATTTTTAGTTTCAATTCATCAGCATATGAAGAAAGGGTCAGTTTATCAACATCAAAACGTCTAACAATAGCTTTTTAAAGTATTTTCTTCTTGACTGGCATCAACACTCTGGCCATTAGCAGCAAATGGTCTGAGCCAACATCAGCAGAGTTATAAACTCTACAATTTTTTATTAATTTTAGGTTGCTTTTTTGAGTGATGATGTAGTCTAATTGGTTTTTGGTCTTACCATCAGGAGACATCCATGTAACTAAACGTGATTTTTTGTGTTTATAGAGTGTGTTGGTGACTACTAAATTGTTAATAGCACAAAATTGTAATAAGCGGTAACCTCTATCATTAAACGTACCAATGCTAAATTTTCCAGAAACTGATGGCCAGTCATCATTGTATTGTTTGCCAACTTTTGCGTTAAAGTCGCCTAAAATTAAATAACTATTTTTGGATGGAACTTTATTAATTTCATTTTGTAGCAATTCGTAAAATAATTCAACATCAGAGTCATTATACGAGTTTTCAGGAGCATATATCTGGAATATTGTCATTGGTCCATTTTCTGTATTAACTTCAATACTTAAAATTCTTTCTGATATAATACTGTAATTGACAAGAACGTTTGCAAACATTTTAGTCATAATAATTGCAACACCTTGTCTGTGGACTCCATCTTTCCATTGAATTATGGACGATTGAATTATTACATAGTTGATTTCTTCAAATGCTTCTGGTACCTCAGAACCCCAGTGGGTTTCTGACACTCCTAAAATGTCTATCTTTAGTCTTGAGGTTTCTCTTAACAGGTTTTCTAGTTTTCCTTCTTGAAATAATGTTCGCACATTCCATGTGGCAATGTTTGTTGCACTTGGGCAACCTTCGTGCAGATTACTATCGCACCCCTGATTCACCCGGACTAGGGGTCGGATATTATTTGATTGTGTGTTCATTTTATTGTTTTTTGAGAATCTCTCATGATCAGGAACTTTCTCAAGGTGTACCTGATGAAGTTTAAGAATAGCTTGTCGCAGATTATCCATAGACACAGAGGCCATCCTAACCAGGGAGCCGACGGATTCAGTACAGACGCTTCTGGATTTCCATTTGCTAGTTTGAAATAAGAGTTTGCTCTTCTCCTAGACAGGTTGTCTGCCAAGACTTTACAGCCCTGTCTACCCAATATAGTGAGCAAACTGGTTTTAAGGCGCCAGTAACTCGCCTTCGCCCCTTCTCCTTGTCTGTTCCATAACATCTCCGCCACGAGAAGGCGGTTGGTTGTCAGAGGCTATTTGTGACGCTTGCCATAATAGAGCATTTCAGGGAAGCAGCTTCTCAGGTCTGCACCCACCCTGGCAATAACAACCTTTTGGAGACTAAACTTAAAATTAAACCACTATCGAATTGGCAGTGGTATAATCAGTTCTTTGTTGGATGGAAGTTTGACTGCTCGAATCGTCTTGTAACTAGTTCAAGTAACGTTGTGCACGACCAACAGGCTCGTTGTCCTCCTTGGTTATCTTCTCGATCTCAGTTATAGTTGATGCCTGACTTGCATTGTTCTATCAAATGTAGAACTTGTTTAATTGTTAAAGACTGTTTTAAAGTCGTTGCTTGGCCTGTTCCAGTTTCGTCCTGGCTTCTTGTATGTCGAAATAATCGGTGACATCACTCGATAGCAGTCACAACATTTGCAGTCCGGTCCTTGTGAACAGAAACTTTTCAGTTGACCTCTCCCGCTTGTAGATGGCCAGCTCTTGATTACGTTTTGCTTCATCTTCTTGAACAGATCTGTTCCTTTTACTTTTTCTCCTTAGCATGGTAGGAACAACCACTCTCTGCTACCAGAAAGTATATTGGACATTTCTAATAGCTTGGAGCTTTAAAAATCACTCTGAACTTATCTTATCTTTTCCTCAAAAACTCTCTCTATTTATACTCTACTTCCTGTCACAAACTGTTGTAAACAATTCATACAAAATTTACAAGAATGTTGTTACTGCAGCTAATCACATCTGCGTAGGCCTAAAATAAGGTTAGAACATAATATCAAATAATTACCCTGCAAATGCACCAGTACATGTTTACAAGTTCTTATCATAAGCAAGATAAATAATGCGTGGGAGTGTTTAACTACCTGGGAAGAGAAACAGGAAAAGCTAATTAGCATGATACCACAACTCCAAGAATAGCCTACAATAAAAGGAGTTTAATAATACAGTCAAGTTAGTCACTCTAGATTCATTCTACATCCACAGAAACAAGTAGTCTGAAATTTTCTCTTGAACAAGTGGTAAAGAATCAAGACAATAAACGGACTTCAAGTACATCGAGAAAGGAGAGATATATCCAAGCCTGTTACAGGTTTATTAATAACATTCACCTCTATACAATACACAAGTCATTTTTGAATGGCTACTAGAACAATGTTTTAGCGTCACACAGGACTAAAGATAAAGTGCAGGAAAGACACCAAATGACAGGTATATTTTACATAAATTCATTCATCTTAGAGAGCAATCAATGTAAGCCAAGGCAAACATCAAAAATTAAAACTAGAATTATTTCTGGGAAAAGGAAAGGGTTTGTTGTTCATGACGTTGTGTGCTCCTAGACATTAGATGCGTTTCGTTTTGACTTGCGAGAAAGAATTAAGCAGGGGCTGGTGAAGGAAACCCTTCCCACAATATAATTCTGGACGGAAGGATTACAGGTTGAAAGCCTGTATAAATGATTGTTTTCATGGTTTAAGTAGACTCTTGCTTAGAGTTGCTAACTATACTTTAAACCTTGTTCTTCCAGCTGACATGTTCCAGTAGACCACAAGTTTTTTCCATACCATTTTGTCCTGGTAGAGGAAGCTGATACCAATTGGTTTACATCATACGTAGACACCCATTTCTCATAATATCTTTTGAGATGTTTCTCCAGGCCTATCTCTTCTAAGTGGTGTGCAAACCAAAGTCAACCTGGGAGGAAGGATCACATATACTTACAGAATGCACCTGTCAATTGAATCAGTCTATTTAGAACAATCCCTCTCAACTTCAGAAATCTTTCCTTGTCCGATTCGATTTGGCTCCAACACAGGGGACCATAATGATCTGGTCCAGCTCCTTACTCGGCTGCAGAGACATTATCGTACAGAAGCTAAATGCTGCTACTCAACTATTACCGATCTTTTAAACTTAAATTGAGATAGGCCTAAAATGGACCACCAGTGTCAACTTGGTAGTTGTCAAGGAAAGTTCGTTTGTCCAATATTATCAACCAGGAAGTCTGAGCTGGCGAAATGTGCAAATAGCTATCAAATGTATCCGTAACAAGTCCACATTTAAATTTGATATAAACAGTATAAACATTACGATCAGCATGAATAAAATAAATTATAAATAAATAAGGTCTAAGAGTAGCAAAATAAATGCAAGCATAGTAAGAAAGATATAAGATAGTTAAAAGTGGACCCGTAGGATTCATCTACTTGTGCACAACATCCGTTGGCCGAGTGGCTGAGGCACTTAACTAGGTCCAGGTGTTAAGATGAGATCGAGTCTTACTAAGGAAAATTTTTTTCTTTGATTATGGTCAGTTTATTAAATTCAGAACCTTAAACGAGTTTACAAAGGACACCTTAGAAAGATGATGAAATACAAAAAAATAGTTAGGGAATTAGTTGCCATACTATACAACCTCAGTCAAGTCTGTTAAAAAGAGGCGTGTGAAGAGTTCACTGAAATCTGATATGTATAGACAAAATTAATGGTCATTTTACTCGCCTTTTTACTTGCAATTTTCACCCAAACTTAAAGAACGTCTCTTTAAAAAGGAGAAATAAATTAAATTTGCTAGCATTAAACAGAGAAAATAGGTACTCTGTTATTGTCAATGAATTTTTTTATTATCTGTATATCTGCACCTATTATGTAGCGGATTCTACAAATAGAAATTATTTTAAATGTAATCCACTGTAGCTAATTAAGGATTTAATTTATTGTAGATGGACAACTATTGATACTTGTTTTAGTCTAATTCGACTTTCAATATCTTGTTAATTTTTCGTTTTTCGAGCCTCCACGAACAATATCAAAAGTTAAATTTTTCATGGTTTTTTTCATGATGTATTGTATGCTTTAAATAATTAATTCATAAACCACTAAATCCTAGTATACATGGCAAGCTGATATCAACGATATTGTAAAACGATATCACCACAGTCCTAACTACATACATGGGGCAAATGTAGCTGGAAGGTCTGTAATGTTTAGTACTTAATCAAGCAAAACGAAATTTCACAATTACGTACTTTTAAACCAATATTTGTTTCACTTAAATTCTCAAATATCATGTACAAATATATGTATATAATAAAAAAAATATATATAAAATAATACTATATATTTGTAGTATTAAGTCGGTATAAGTAATAAAATTTTATACAAATATATCTGCATATACGAGAAAACAACAAGAAAATGAAATGAAAAACAAACTGAGAAAGATAATTTGACATTTAGAAAGCGGAGGTCTATTACAAAAGTCTGGTTGACTAGTGGAATAAGAGATTAGCACCATATTTTCTCACTAGCCTCAAAGATATGTAAAGTACACTATTTCAAAATTTCTAGCATTTTAAGATTAGACTCTGACCCAATTGGAAACAAATTTTTTATTGTCTCTTGACATTGCTCTTCTGATTATTCATGTCACTTGAAGAAAGATATGATTATATGTTGTCATTGGTCGAATGTCCTGTGCTTGAAATGGTAAGATGGGATGTAAATTTCAAAGGGTAGTGGGAGGTGCAAAGCCATCATATTCAACTTTCTTTTCGAGTCTCCGCAACAGCAATCTTGGATCGATGTTGTTTCTAACGTGTTTTTCCACTTCGCAACTTTTGGTTCGAATAGCCTCAAAAATTTTAAGTTTACGCGCTCTTTACCCCACTTGTGCGGGTTTCAAATATCGTGCATTGATTTGAATTTTTGCCAGTTTTACGTCATTTTAAGAAAATTTCCAAACTTTGGAATAAAAAGCCCTCACATGGAAACTTATTGGTATCGTTTATTTCTCTCTCAATAAAGATTTTTTTAACTCCTTGCGTTAATATAAAAGGTTTTAATTAATTTAACATTCACATTAAATTGGAGTATACCACATTGAGAATAATAGGGAAGGAGTTAAATTTTGAAAAAATGTCCATTTCGTTTTCAAGATACATTTTTACAAAACATTCTGCACACATATAAAAAATTTTCCAAATCGCAAAAAAAACCCTCTTCAAATTTTTAGAAATATCATCACCATACTGCTTTTGGAACAGGCCTCCGCTCTTTTCAGATGGTTTGTGGATGCACGGTCTAGCTATGGAGTAGTCTGTGGTGTAGACAGACCTTCTTCTTGACAGCCGCTCTAATCTGCTAATTAGTTAAGGCAGTTTTAATAAGCCCGAATGGATTAGAACCTTTAGACTCACACAAAGGTGTGTATCTTTTGGTGTGAAGGTGCTGTTGCAAAATATTTTCAACAAAAGGTTGGAAACAGGATAACTTTGACTTTGGCAATATGCGAAAAAGAATTTTTTTTGCGTTCAAAGTACTGATTTGCTTAAGTGTTTTTTGTATGCAAGTAGCAATCACTACTTTATCCAAAATTTTTCATAGGCTGTTCTGTTTGTTGATGATTTTGTTATCTGCGGAAAAACTAAAATGGATCAATTAAATTGGTGCAAGTAAGATCTCACAATAAAGCTACACCAAACTAAAGAGCCTTCTCATAGAATAATTCATGATCATTAAAAAAGGTCATTTAACATTAACCATACATAAAACTTGCAAAATTAACAGCTGTTGTAATTTCCACCGCGAGTTCTTTCTGTAGGTCGAAATACTGTTGTCAGATTTTATACTGTTGCACCTAATTACCAGATATATCTACAAAAAGTTATCAATTTTTACAGGAAAATTTTGAGTACTTGGTAAATTTTAGATAATTTTAGCATACTTCTACTCCCTCATCATGATTAATGTTGGGATAAAGACATGCAACATCCTCAGAAGCCAAAAGACGTCGTGAATTTGAATTAGAAATAACTTTGTTTTGTTTTTTCATAACATGTCATGCCACGAATATAAGAAAATGTTTTTCGGCAGATGGGCGAAAAGGAATTGCTCCACTTACTCTAAAAGCTGGAAAATTAAGCTAGTACTTACTTACCTACCCATTTTAATAGGTTTCTGTGGCAGTGGCCAGCGAATCTCTGTCTGCCTTACATTTCTTATTGTTGTATTGATTGGTGAGGTGAATCAAAATCAAGTCCATTACTTTTTTTGAGATTTTCACAGTTTTCATGAAACTTTGACCACAATAAAAGCATGGAATTTGGTTGCTTTGGGTTTGTCAAGTGTAAATTATCCAGAATTCTTTTGATACTGTACATCAATATCGGATTTGGATGTGAAATGAGCTGTTGATAACTTGTACGATTTTGTAACTTGGTTAAACAAGCATTTGGTACTTTGTTTGTGTTGGTTATTACAAATGTCTCACCTCTGTCAACTGGCTTTATTTCGACAGTGTTACTACTCTTGTTGCTCCAGTAAAGGCCTGTGAAAATGAAGGCTATCATTTGTTTCAAAAGGTGCCTTTGTTGTTAATCGGAGATGTTTTTATTTGAGACGTAATATTTTTATTAAACACTTCATCTGGGAAACAAAATAAGTTAACAGCCTTCCACACAGAGTGATTTTTAATAGTAAATCTTAATTTTTCAAATTGTCAGCAATTTGCTTTTTAGAGAGGAAATATTTCTGTAATTCTAGCCTCCTTACCGTGGTTAGTGGAGCTATACTGTAAGAAAGGGATTTCTTGTTCGATCCCTGCAGCTTTGACACTTTACATATGAAGCGATTTGTTGGTGCCAAGAAGGGTAACTTGGCCTTAAAACCCTCACGGGTTCAATGACGTCTCTCACATCTGGATTGGCCGACCAAAAAACTGTGAAAAAGAACATTAATTACGAAAAACCTTCTTTCTTAACAACAAAATAACACGTTTTTTGAGATGCAACAGAAGAAAATAATCTTTTAGTTTTTACCACAAGTTGTTGAAAAATTCCCAATATTTTTATCATACTCTGCTTGCGGCCATTGCCATGCAAAAAGGGACTTTTAAATCATGTTTATTAATCGAGTTTCATATTTTCTTTTACCGGAGAGAATATATTTAAAGGCATTGTTTTTGTAAATTGATTTGAAGTTTCAGGAATATAGTGTTTCCTATAGTAAAAATCAATGAAAGGTTCATTAGTCGTCCAACGCAAAAACCAGGTTTGCTCTTCTCAGTGTTTTGAATGCTGTGTTCTTGCAGTAGATTTACCTTAACCTGTAAGCTTAAGGAGTAAAAACAATAATTTCCTTTATCTCACAAACAAACACATTTGATGACAAATTTAGTTCATTTACTTTAGAAAACTAAGCTGTCCAGAAAATTATACAGGGATGAACCTAAAGAATAGAACAGCTTGACTTTAATTGTAATTAGCTATACAAAATATTTCTGTAAAAGTTTGATTGAAAAAACAAAGTCGATCAGATTATTCAAAGTATAAAGGGTGGATACTTTTCAAAATGAGAAAATGCAAATAGAATACCAATTAACAATGACAGCAGCGCAAGAAACCAATAGAAATTCATTAAAAAACCGACAATGTTAAGACAACTAAATTTTGATTATTACAAAAAATTAATAGTAAACGAAACAACAGTTTACAAATTAAAAAGGGGATATCTACCCAGCTGTCCACCTAACTTGTCTATCTATCATCTCCTCACTTTTTTAACCTCTAAAAACATCGACCTTTTTATCCTTCCATCCATCCAACGAACCAACCAACCATCCATCCATCTATCCATCTATCCACCCATCTATTCATCTATCTATCTGTATATCCATCCATCTATCCATCTGTCTATCAGTGAATCTATCCATCTGTTCATCCATTTATCCGTCCATCCATCCATCCATCCATCTATCTATCCATCTATCTATCCATCTATCTATCTGCCCATCTATCTATCTATCTATCCATCTATCTATCCATCTATCTATCTGTGAATC